>JANIJG010011821.1:9070-19401 GCA_024611175.1 Megaceryle torquata | reverse complement strand
CCCTGCGCTGCTGGGCCCCCTGCTCTGGGTGACCCTGCTGGGTGGAGCAGGGGGTGGCACCAGAGCATCTCCAGAGGCCCCTTCCAGCCCCCACCATGTCAGGATTAATTTTAAACGTGGATCCATGGTATGGATTATCTGGTTTCATTAGTAGCTTCAGAGTGTAGGTGTTTAATATTAATAATCACCATTAGCCTATAGACTTAATTAGTGTGAGGAACAGCTGGATGCTGTGCAGAACCCGCCTTGGCTCCAGACACCGTGTCTCTGCCACAGCCAGGCCCTCGCTGCTGAGCTTGTAACTCGTGGCAGCTGAGGACATGTCCTCATGGTTGCTTATCAATACTGCATTTCCTTCCTGCTTCTAGGACCCTTTTAAAGGCTTCTGGCTCTCAACCAGCAGCGTGAGCACCTATTGGAACGGTCCTTTGCGGTCAGGCAGCTTTTCTTCTGTGTGGGAGTCGCTGCCTTTGCTCTCCTAGGGTAAGTTTTCTTGACTTCTGCTCTCAGGGACAGAATACAAGGGTTACTCGGGGCTGTCATCAGCAGTTTAATTTGCCTGTCCTGGTTATCCTTAAAAAAACCAACCCTTTTTCTTAAGCCAGATGCAGATTTCAACCCAACAATTTCAATTGCAATACAGTTGGGTATTGCAAAGGAAATATAGAAATCCAAGAGGTGAAAAATACAGCTGAGCTGTAAAGTGCTCCTCAGCTTGCAGAGCTCGTAACTCCCGTGGCCCACGAGCAGCACTTGATATTCTCCCTGGTGCAGTGTATAAAAACTCAGCAGTGGAGTTATGCAGCTCAATTAGCACAGTTCATAAACTATGCAGCTCAATTAAGAGAGCCTGGTGTGTGAGGAAACAAAGTGAATGGAAATAGATGCCTGAAGTAATAAAATAGGCAGTTCAATGGCAGAATGATGCGGGTCGTTAAGGAGAACGCTCTCTGATGTGCAAAATGTGACTCTGAGAGTTTGTCTGTATGTAAAATATAGATTGGGTGTGTTTGCAGCTGGGGAGGACAACAGAGCATCTGAAGCACTGTCAGATGAACCTGCAGTGACAGTTGTTTGTTGCCTGTGAGTATTTTGGAACGGTCTCCAGCAGCAGCTCCATTAAAGAAAGGAGGATGCAAACTTTTTTTGTTTTGGTTTTGGTTTTTTTTTCCTATTTCTGATGGACTTTATCAACGAGATGGCACCTCGATGCACAGCAGATGTTGTCCTTTGTGATGCAGATGAGGCTTTGGGAGCAGTGCAACTGATAATGAGCTCTGTGTATTGTTACAAGGTAGGGCTGCCAGGCAATAACCACCTACGAACCTGCCACGGAGCTGAGGCAGGGTCCAGCTCCTCTGAGACACCGGGTCACATCTTATAGTTTTTAGACTTTATTTTGGGGGAAAACCTCTTTTAATTTCCACAAAGAGCTTTGACTCAGGGTTTGGCCTTGAGAAATAAACAGCTATTCTAAAAGCATTGAATAAGGTCGCTGTTCTTTGCCAGTAACTGGAGGATAAACGATACTTAGTATGGAAAAAAAATAAATTGGACTATTTAGAAAATAGCTTTCATAATTAATATGGAATTTGAGATATGTCAACCTCATATTTCTAACTTATTTTTCTTTTTTGGCAGGGCTGTTTACAATCCTGAATCCATTTGCTTAGTTTTATACACTAAGTACACTAAATATTGGGCTGCTGTCCCTCAAATGCATGACCCAGAAATGCTCCTTGTTAGCTGGTCCACAGAGAAACCAAAAATGTTTCTCATCAAACTTCAGTAAATACCTACTGGGAGAACAGAAGACTATAAATCCTTGTAATCATAGAACCATTTAGGTTGGAAAAGACCTTTAAGACCATTGAGTCCAACCGTTAACCCAGGACAACCTAACAAGTGTCTCTCCATTAACTTCAGTGGGCTTTTGAGAGGCTTTGTGATTTCTGGAGTGAAATATTTCATCCTCACAGGAATGGGAGCACCAGGATATGTTATCTGAAGGGAAAAATATCATATTGGGCATCTCCTATTATGGTAGAGGAAATATTGCATCCAGTTCTACAATTCTTGGGCAAGTCTTAATATGTATGTAAAAGATGTAGCTGTGGTAGTGAACTGTATGACACGTGATGGCTGAAGAACTTCCTTACATGGGAAGTATTCTCATGGTCCTCAAGGTACTTGTGTCCTTGCTGATTCCACCAGAATCAAAGGAATGATCCAGGTTTTTAAACATATGAGTGGATTAGGGGAACATTCACCAGTGCCTTGCTCAGCAAGTGCACGTATTTAAAGGGCAGCTATAGGTGCTGCCTCATCCTGTGCTGAATCTGTCCCCTGACGACACCACCACCACCTACAACAGGTCCTACAACACGGAGCAGACTCGTTATGTGAACTTATTTCTCATGATGCAGGCTTTAACTTAAAAATCAGGTAATCTAGTCAAAGATGTAAACCATTTGGAGATATGAGCTGTGATTTCTATACTGTTCTTGGTTTTCCATGGCTGGCTCTTGGCATTCAATGGATTTTTGGCATCGAGGCAGACTGCAGGGATATAAACCTGTTTTTTCCATTAGCCTTTTATGCTAGTAAGCTGGGAGGGGGTTGGATTTTTATGAATACCCTAAATTAAAGAGACTCCAGCCTGACGGTGAAATTAATAGAGCTATCAAAAACCCCACTGTCATTATACAACAATTGTTAATTATTTACAAGCAAACTTCTGGAAGAACAGTGCTGTAGCTGTCAGCATTGTTGTTATTAAAATTAAAATGCTTTGTTTGGGCAGGAGATAACATGGCTCATTTAGGCTAAATGCAATGAATATGGAAAATATTCTGCTTCTCTCCACCAATTAGTGGAAGACAGAACAATAGCAATGTCTCTTTCCTAACAAGATGTTTATTTTTAAATGTCTCTAGCAAAATAAATATTTTCAGGGCTTTGTTTAAAAAGGACGTTAATTCATTGTAGCTATTGTAATAAAAGTTAAAACCAAGGGTGGTGGTTTTGTTTGGTTTTTTGCTTGGTTGGTTTTTTTAGGATGTGTAAAACCATTTTCTTGAAGTAAATTCTGCCTTTTCAGATAATGAAATATAAGCTGAAATCTTTTTGCTTTATCACAACACTATTTTTTTTTCCTTATTACAATGTATTTTTTTTTTAGTGTGTGCATTATATGCCTCAGAGTTATGAGCTGCTTGAGTGCTCTTTGCTTTCATTTGTCCTTCCAAGCGTGTCCTGGTCCAGCAGTAATTTCTCGGTTCTCTGTCTAACTGGTGACAATTTTTATAAACAGCAAGAGGAAAGTCGGAGAACTTTTAAGACAACTGCTGGGTGATTTCAGTCAGTCTTCCTGAGATGTTCTTTAGCCAAGATTTCGTTGTCTTAGTGACACCTAATGATTTATAGCAATGAATCTGTCAAATTCAAGTATGACTGTCAGGGCTGCAAGGGTGATGCTAGCATGGCAAACCTTGGCAGGGATCGAAGAGCCTAGCTCAGAAAGGGCCATGTCACTATTTTCTCCGTGGAAATGCCATCAGCCTTCTTCTCAAAGCTTTTTTGGGTCTCTCTCCATTGAGGTCTCTCTCATGGATCCTTACTTTGCTGCCTTATGCTCCCTGGCCTGAGGTCTGTTGTGGTTTCTGTACAGGTGACCCTGGGAGCAAAGCACGCTCACTTTGGATAAGAGGAACCCCTTTCTACTGTTCACCTCATGACATTAAGGGAAAGGGTTGGCCAAGAGACAGTCAACACTGCTCTTGTCCTTTCAGCATAGTTATCAGAATAACTTTTCCATGTAAGTCTCCTCTGGACTGTCATTAGCTACAACTGTAGTTGTGTTTGAGTAAGTACAAAACCAGCCTGTGCTGCTACTTTTCTTTACGCATCAAAAATTAAAAGATTTTCAGACAGGGCAGGGGGGGAAGCAACTTTGGTTTTTATTAGAAGTCAAAAGTAGTGAAGGAATCAACTTCTTGATTCCTACTGTACAGTGACTTCAGTAGTTATCAGATGCAGGAGTAAAATCCAAGACCCTCATTTATGGTCTCCTAGTTAAACCATGCTGCCTTTAGAAACATTTTATTTTTTTTTCTTAAATCTCATTTAGAAATGAATTTTAGAATATTTATGTTCTGCTATCAGCTTGCAAGTTTGGTTTTTTTTACAGTCTCCTAGAGGTAGGAGAGGAGCCTGCTGTGTTTTTCACACACAGAGTTAAAAGGAAGATGTAGAGAACACACAATTGCATTTTATTTAAACGACGATGATGTAACATCATTAAAAGTATGTGTCCACCCACCATTAATTTTGTGTTTGGTTGTAGAGGCCATGGTGGAATGAACAGGAGCAAAAAAGCTGTTTGGAGGATTTGCCATCGAGACTGAGGACTCGGATGACCGAATGCCTGTTCAATGGAGCAGATTTTCTGGAACTGTGTAATTTATAAATCCTTTCTTTACTGGGAAAGGACAAAAGCCCCAACGAGAATGGTACAAACTCATTATCTTTGGGCAAACAGTCTGTCTTTTCTTCCAGCAGCTGCTTAAGAGTGCTTGACCTTATGCTTTGCTGTCCAGAGAGTTGGTTCATTTGATATTACTTTGGCTGCTATTAGAAAAATGTCAGTGCTGGGGCACTCCCAGTGTGGGTTTGCTCCTGTGCTCTCCCAGGAGAGGAGGACATGGCCAGTAGCTGTTCTGTAGAGATCCTTGGGGTCTGTGTAGGGTGAGCTTCAGTTACAGTTGAGTCACTGGGAATCTGGAATTTATTTATCAGGTGAAAGTTAAGGGGGGAAATGCACAGACATGATGAAGGTGGAAGGGGAGCAGGTTCAGCTTGCATCCCGAATGTCACCGGGGTGATTTAGGAATCACTTCTCTGCTACAGCTGCCAAGCGTTGGAGGTGTTCAGGTAGGTCCTGGGCATTGCTTCCACCTGGCAGTTAAGTTTTCAAAGAGCTGGCCGAAGCTCTGTGATTTGGTGAGGTGTGACAGGTGACAACTGAAAGGATCCATTTCCTCCAGTGTCCTGCTCGCTCCTGGTTTTTCTTTTGGCTAACATTCCTCCCAAGACACCGAAAGGGTCCAGCCTTCTCACCAACCTCTGTGAAGAGGCCCCATAAGTAATATTAACTTCTGCAATTTCCTCGTTACTCTTAAGCAAGTTATTAATTAACTGAATGTAACCACTGGCTGTTGATAAATTCCTTTAACTAATTCAAATTCCATCTCGAGCTCGGAGTGTTTTCACTCAAGCTGCTGCCGCAGTTAAAGCTTTGTGAAGAATTAGTTCTGATCTGTTTTTGAGTGCCGGAGTTGGGGAAAATGGAGAGAAGATATTTGTTTGCTTGATTCCACATGACAACTCCAGGGCAACTGAATAGACTGTACGGTTGGTTTGACAAGGCTGTGCACCGAGCCAGCGGCCTCGCATACCAGAGACAGGGGGATGGAAGGGGGACTGACAACTCTATTGGATTTTATCAGAATTTCTCTAAAGAGCGACAATTTGCCTTCAATTATTAATGTTTTTCAGAGGCTTCTCTTCTGAGAGGTATGAGTAACTAACTTAAATATGCATTCGTGTAACATTTTCAATAATGAATAAATTACTGCATGGAAAGGAGTTGAGTAGATCCAAATATTAAATAATGGAAGAGGTTTTGGAGAGCGTAGGCAACGCAGTGCGACTGTTGCTGGCTGTTCCGTGATCGCAGGAGCTGGGGGTGTTCTACACAGCAAGGCATTACAGTCATGTCCGTGACAAACGTTGGCAGTGAACTTGAAGTGCCACGGCAAGAAGGAGCAGCGCTGGTGGTGTGGGGTGTGACAGCGTGCACATTAATCCTGCCGAGCTCTGGGCTCCTCCTGGGGCTCAAACGTGTTGTGCTGTCCTCGCCGTGCTCAGGAGGCACTTGGTGCCGAGCGCTGTGGATTTATTTAATGTAAGCCAAGCCCTCCTTACGTTAGGGGAGCTTTGAAATTGCAGGCTAGGGAAGCTGCTGGCCCTGTTAAAATGTGCGTGGAGTGGATTTGCAGGTACCTGGGAGGAACCTTTGGACGTTCGAGGATTTGGGGAGACTTTGAGGGACAGTGACTTTGTGCTTATTTATTGCTCTAGTCTGATTTTCACTTCCAGCATGACACTTAGAGACCCTATCCTGCAGTCCCTCACTTTTTTTTTAGTCTGCCACCCCCTTCAGACAGAAATACATATTTATACATTTAGTAGGATTTTATAACAAGTTATTTTTTTCTGTAGCATCACCACAGCCTTGAAATTTTGTCACAGCTCTGCAAGCTGGTTAAGGAACACTTGAAAATGACCAGCTTTGACAGCATCACCATGACAATGAGTGTGTTGGTATTTGTTATAGGAAGCCATTTATTCCATATTAGCAGGGTGCTGTTTATTTTAGCACAATATTTCAGTCTTGTGAAGATAGAAATGGAATTCTTACAAATCTGTCTTAACGATGTTAACAAAAAAAATGCTTAAAGTGTTAAAATGCTTACGTCTTAAGTCTTATGAAGTGTTATATACAGCATTGGTGTGTTCTGAGACAGCAGGCGGATGAAAACCGGGGTGATTTCTGATATACTGGAAATTGTAGAACACTGTCTCGACAGCACATAGGTTATCAAGTAGATTTATGGTTAAAAATATATAAATATATTTGGTTAAGTTGTAAACTCTTTGCACAAATAGCTCTTCAGAAGTTTATAAGCACGCTCCGACCATTCTGCAGCAGTTGGGTTCTGCATGGGTTGTGCAGCCAAAATTCTGTGAAATCTGGTTCACTTAAAGCACCATCTGACCTGTGAAAACTACTGACTACACCAGTTTATCCCAGGGGAGAATATTTACACGCTGGTTGGAGCATCTAGGAAGAACTTACCTCAAACTGAGGAGAGTCGTACGGCTCGGCGGGTCTAGAAGAGGCTGTGTAATTCCTCTGATTATTTTGCAGTTGTCTCCATTAAAAATGCTGCTTCCTGCTGTATAAGGACTGGATGTTGAAAGCAGGTCAGTTCACAGCTCCCAGCACCACAGCAAGGTGTTTCATTAGCCAAAACAAGGTTGTTAGCCATGGCCTAATTAATAGACTTCATAATTTATTGTTTCATCATCCGGTTCAGCATCCATGGGATTTCGAGGCGACATGAAGTGTGGAAACCTGTCATGATGGGGGGAGGGGGGGGGAAAGGCAGAGAGGCTTGAAGGAAACAATGGTTGTCTTGTGGGAAGAGTTTAAATATATGCAGCTGATCCCATGGGAACTGCTGTAGTCTATTCACCCGGTGTGAAAATGATGCTCTTTCAATATAATCTTTAATCCTTTTCTTTCACAGAAAAATGTGAGAACTTTATTTCCAAGTTTGGAAAAAGTGTTCTATTTTAGTGAGTAAATGCTTTTCAAACCTAAAATAATGACTTGAAATTATTTGTGTAGCACGGAGGGGAAGTGTTCCCTGAAGTATCTTGCAATATTCTGTCTATAAATTGCATATGTGGAGGTTCTTGGGAAAGTTTCAGGCTGAAAATAACCAGGAAATGTATCCAGGCTTTCTAGATTTTTATGTTTTGGGTTTTTTTTTTCTTCCCCTGGATGGGCACATGTGGGGAAGGAAGTATCCAGCAGTCTTGGAGATATTACAAACTTCTGTAACTGTTTGAGACATGCTTTTTCTAATTCCACAAAACAGAGTTTTGTTGATTTTGTTGGTTTTTTTTTCTTCCTGTGAGATGGAAGAGAAGGATTTCCAGGGGAGGGAATCCTATATATGCAGAGAATAAAAGCTTACTTGGCAGATGATTTCAATCTCCCTCCTATTCACGGAAAAGTAAAATAAAACTAAATATGCAGTTGTTGAAAACACTCGTCCCCCACCCCCAGAGAGAATGGAAATCTCAACCTCGCTTTGTTCAATCTCTGCCCGTGTGAATAACATCGCAAACTCCCGCAGGGGTTAGCGGGGCTGATGTCCTCTTGGGGGTTTTAGGGGACCGTGTCCTAAATATTAAGCCCCGTTTAGAGCAACAGGCGGTCGTACTCCTGGGGGTATCACGCGGCACAGATTTTATCGTCTGCACGCGGAGTGCTGAAAAGGCCAAGAGTTACTGACACTGTTTTCCTTTTGCTTTCCTAGGGCGTTTTTCATCCAAGACATCCAAAGCACTTCATACAACCCCGTGTATTAAGCATGGCAACGTGTCTGCGAGGTAAGGAGATGGATTATTTTTCTTTCCCTTTTTCTAGCTAGAATAGTCAAAGCCTTGGGCTGGGATGTGCCCCAGATCACTGCGGTAAAGCAAGACCTCTGGCCTCCCAGTCCTTTAACACAGGTCTCCCCATTTAAGGGGAATTCTCAGATCACCTTCCAATTGCCTCCCCTGTGTAATTCATTTGACACTTAAGTCCAAGTTACTTTTTTGCACCGGGTGCTCAGTTTACACCTTTTAGCTTTTTCTTGAACCTTCCAGAAAATGGATGCTACCTTTTCTTTATCAAAGAGCTTTGGAGTCAGCCTGTGGTACCTTGGTCCTTCAGAACAAGAAACACCAGCTGGGAGCTGTGCTGCAGCCTTTGAGGAGAACCATGCCTGGTGCACATGGCAAACCGAGCGTTGCAGGAGAGGATGGGGCTTGGGAAGTGCTGGGTGAATCTTGGATTCACTTGGGAGCCCTTGCTGGGCACAGGGTTTTGAGTAAGGTCTGTCCTGGGTGAGGCTCCATCAGGAGGATGGTTTGTACTCCAGCCTGTTGGCTCTTGCTGTATTCAACCGCAGCTGGCTTTGAGAGCCTGCAGGGACCATCCCCGATGCTGGTGGGTTATGGATTTTGCTGCAGGAGTGAGTTGGCTGAGGGCTGTGTACAGTGCATGGTTAACCACCTTCTGCTGTGCAGTGCTGTGTAAGTTCAGGTACAAGATTAGCCCAAGGTTTTAATCGCCCTTTGCTTTGCAGCGAGCAAACTAGAAGATGCTCTAAGGGTCACTTAACATGAACTCTGAGTGGCTGTGTTTCCTAAAATTCTGTAAATGATGGTGAGAGTCTTCTCAATTTCCATTGCCGAGCATGGGACTAGATGAACAATCATATTGCACCGTTCTTGGAAGGTTGCAAGTTTGTTTTTGGTGAGATGGCACCATCTGGTAAAACCAAGCGACCATCTCACATTTCAAGTCTTTTGAAAGTTAAGGAAATTATTCTGATTTCTCATAGAATTTCCTTCCCTGTAAATTTAAAAATTTTTATCCTCTCCCCTTTTGCTTTGATTTGAAAGATATTTTATTTTGTCCTTCTAATGTCATTCTGCAGAATCTGAGTTCCTGATAAAACTGCAAGACTCAGTCTTTTAGCTCAAAGTTCAATGGGCTTTTGGATGCCCTTAGGTCCAGCTGCCCTTTTACATGGAATTTTTATTGTTAATCTTCTATTATTGGGGGAATTATTTTGCAAACAGACCGATTCAATTGCTTCAAGCTCTGAAACCTGTCAGGCTAGCTTTTATTCTGATTGCTTCTGATAAGGAGCTTTGGTAAGAATGCTGTGCCTCCAGCAAGTGGAGAGACTCACCTTGGAGGGGAACAGCTTCAAGGTCCCAGGGAACATCAGGTTCTTTCAGCTTGTCATGAAAAGGGAAACTAGGTGTTGAAAATCAGAATCAAAACTTTGAATTAGATGTGGGACTAAACCATGAACTGGTGGAAATGGCCTGGGTTATAAAATGAGTCTGGGTTTTTTGGTGTGGGTTTTTTTTTTTTGGGGGGGGGGGTTGTTTTAGTGTGTTTTTTTCCCCAGGAGTAGACAGCAAAAATAACTGTTATCACTGTGCAGCTGGTGAAAGTGTTCACAAACCTCTCATTTGGTGTACTACAGAGAGGACCACAGTTTAACCTGCAGAACAAGGAGCGTGTTCTCTGTGGAATGCCACATGCCATCTGCGTAGCCTGAGCTAATAATGCCATTGTACTTTCAGATGCTTGGAGGTATGTGTACGTTTGGAAAACAAAGACAAAAAAAGGTTTGTAGTAGTCACCTGAATCTGTTCCTCAAAAGGCTAAGAATAAAACTCCAGCAGATTATCAGCTTGACTGGGATCAGAGATGTGACTGGAGCTGGTATTTCCCTACCATGTGGCAAAAGAGAGGTGACAAAGGAGGACATAAAGGAAATGTTTTCTTAAATACAGAGGAGGAAGAATAGCCCTTGCTTAGGGGTGTTATCATAGGGGAAGGGAAGGGAAGGGAAGGGAAAGGAAAGGAAAGGAAAGGAAAGGAAAGGAAAGGAAAGGAAAGGAAAGGAAAG
>JANIJG010011819.1:0-20321 GCA_024611175.1 Megaceryle torquata | reverse complement strand
GGAAGAGGGAGGGCGGGGAAGGAAGGAAGGGGGGGGTGGGGGGAGGGGGGGAGGGAGGGATGGATGGATGGATGGATGGATGGATGGATGGATGGATGGATGGATGGAGATGGGAGTGGGTATTTAAAAGGGAAGGCAACACCACACAGCACCCCAGGGCACCCCTTGCTCTGGGGGTGCTGGGGGGGCCATGGCTTACCCAGGGCACGGGCTGCCTCCGGAGCTTTTAGGGGGGTCAGCGGAGGCAGGGGGAAGGTGGGGGATGATCCCAGATCACTGCTGGGATACAGGATGTAGGCACCCAGGTGTGGGATGGCCACAGAGTGCTCAGCCTGGGGGGGGTAACCCAGCACCCAACAGCCTCATCCTGCAGCCATGGAGGAGGAAACCCCCCGCCAGCAGCAGGGTCTGGCCACCAGCCGAGGCCACGGGGCAGTAGCCAATTCAGGGAGGCAAAGGGCAACCGGCTCAGCAGCACCAGAGCGAGCCCGCTACCTTTGCGGTGTAGAGCTGCTTGGTTCTCTTCCCTTTTAAATTCCTTGTTCAAAATATAGGAAATGGAAATACAATGTTCAGCGGTCGTCAATATTTAGAAAACACATCTGCTTGGTTTTGGTTTTGTTTGTTTTTTTTTTTCTTCTCCACATCAACACACACAAAAGCAAAAAATTCTAGAACAACACGACGACGACAGGGGGGGAAAAAAATAAGAGAGATATATATTGTTTGCATTTCTGTACATCACAAGGGAAAAGAAAAGAAATCATGAGAAAGGAAACTAAAACAAGGGGGCAGGGAAAAAAAAAAAGCACGTTTCATTGCCCTTCCCTCCCCCTCGTCCCTGCTTCTGCTGAGCAAGAAATGGAAGTGTATATTACCGTTTGGGGTTTTTTCAAATGGGAGGCTAAAGAAAAACACAGATGGGATTAAAAAGAAAAAAAAAAAAATAGAAACCAGAGAGAGAAAGGAGAGGGAGAGAGAGAGAGAGAGAGAGAAAGAGAGAGAGAGTTGCGGGAGAAATGCCCCGCTTGTGCCGGGGGGCCAAGGAGGCCCGGAGGCCGGGGCGATGCTGGGTGCTGGGGGTGGTGGGCAGCGGGAGAGCGGGGCGAGCCGGGCGCCTGGGTGGGCGGCGGGCGGCTCCTCGGCACCCGAACCCCCCCGCGCCCCAGCCAGAACCACAGGAAAGAAGAAAGCAGAGAGGTGTCCCGAGAGGTTGGCAGGGTGCTGGGCGCTGCTGGGGGGTGCTGGGTGCTGGGCTAGGGAGTTGGGGAGGGTGAAAGGGACATGAAAATGGGGCAGGGGAGGTTCCTGGCCCTGATTTTGGGGTTGTCCCCGGCTCTGGTGTCAGTGTTGGGTGCTGCCAGCCTGGGTGCATCCCTGCAGCACTTTGGCTGCCAGAATAAAGCTCCCTGGGGCGAGCTGTGTGTCCCCCATGGGTGGGGGTCCCCAGCACGCTGCCTTCGCTCAGTTCTGCCTCCAGCCCCCTGCTAGCCACAGCCTGCTCCTTGTCACCCTGGCACTGGTTGAACTGGGTCTGGCCCCATGGTCCTACTGGGTTAGGGCTTTGTCTCACTCAGTGCGGGAGCAGCCCCCCAGGCTTCCCCGGGACCCCCGGGGCAGAGCTGGGGATACTTTGCCCCTGTGTCACCCACCATGGGGACCCTGAGTTCCTAAGGTCTGAGCACCCAGCACCAAACCCCCTCCAATCCCTACCATGGCTTAACACCAGTCCCCAGACTGAGTGCTGGGGTCCTAAGTGCTGGTGCTGGCACCTTCACGCGGGGGAAGGTTGGGGCTGGAAGGGAAATGAGAGTTTTCCAGCTTTTTCCTTTGCTTGGTTGTCTGGGCTCAATCCGCTCCCAGGGAGGTGCTGAGCCCGGTGGTGACCCTGGCAGGTGACGCTGGCCTGCCAAGCCCTCATCCCCGGGGAGGGGGTGACACCCGCAGCGATGCGTGGCCCGGGGGAAGGGATGAGCTGCTGGCCGCCCCGATACCTGCCCGAGGCAATGGGCTGGCTCCCCCGGGGAGACCGCGCACCCAGCGGAAGGCCGAGGGGTGCCGGGCGGGGGGGGTGCAGCCCACACCCTGCATCTCCCCCGTCTTCCCGGGCTGGGCGAGGGGCGAGGCGAGCGAGCGGGGAAGGAGGGGAGAGGAGAGCTGAGGTGGGGGGTCCTGCGGAGGGAGGAGGGTTGGGAAGCGAACGGTGATCCAAGAAAAGCCTACGTACATCCGAGGGCTCCGGGAGCGCGGCGCCGTGGCTGTGGCGGCCGTTCTGGGCGCTGCCCTTGTGCCCGTTCTGGTGCGGCGAGGCCGAGCGGCGGGGCGAGGGCGACGATGGGCTACGGCTGGAGCGGGCGCTGCTGCCCTTGGGGCCATCCTGCCGGCGCCTGGGGCTTAGCCTGCGGGGCACCGCACCGTGAGCCGCCGGCAGCACCCGCCCCGAGCCCGGCACCGCAGCACCCTCCGGCCGGCTCCGGCAGAGCCGCCGGCGGCCGGCCCGGGAGGAAGGTGGCGGGATGGGCTTTGCCGAAGCAAGAAGCAGGGTGGAAACCGGGGTGGGGGGGTTGTGCTTTCTCTAGTTCAAAATCAAAACCCTGCCTGGGCACCATGTTCCCAAACCCTTCGGAGGTGCCGCAGCATCACCCCTCACCCCTCCATCCCCCTGAGGGTCCCCATGCCAGGGACATCTCTGCCACCCACCTCCCTGGCCTCTGTAGAATCATAGAATAGTTTGGGTTGGAAGGGATCTTAAAAGATCATTTAGTTCCCATAAGGATCCCCATCATGAAGACCCCTCTGCCACCCACCTCCCTTGCCCTCTGTCCCTCAAGGGTCCCCCATCATGGAGACCGGGAGTCCCGGGCTGTCCCTACCTGCCGGGGGATTTGGAGCCGCTGTCATCGGAGGAGAGCGAGGCGCTGTGGGAGCTGCAGGAGCTGCGCCGGTGCGAGCGCCAGGCTGGGGACTCGCTGCGGGACCTGCGGAGAGGGCGGCCGGGGGGCCGAGGGGCAGGCTAAGCCGCCGCGGGGGGGGACACAAGGGGGTACACTGCCCCGCTCCCCCCGCCACCCCAGTTCCTCACCTCTTGCGCTCTTTGTTTTTCTCTTTCCGTTTGTTCTTAGGGCTTCGGGACCTGCGGGAGGAGGCAAAAGCTGCAGAGATGGGAGTGGGGACAGCACCTGGAAGGGGCTTTCTGGGCCCCCCCAGAGCCACCGAGGCTGCGGGAGGATCGATGGGAGGACCTGCCTGGAGCTGGGCTCCACCGAGCTCCAAACCACGGTGGGGATCCCAGCTGGCTTTGGGGGACCGTGGGGCCACGTCCTGGTCAGTGAGGTGGGAGGGGCTGGCAGTGGGGACCAGCTCTGCCCAGCATCCACAGGGCTCGGGCCTTTTGTCCAAACCCCACTTGCCTTGCCCTGCGTCAGCCCCCTGGGAGCCCCTCTGCCCACCCAGGCACCCTTTGCATGGTTTTTACTTCTTTCACTCTAAAATAGCACTGCCAGCAGAAGGCATCCGCAGAGTGGGGCAACAGCCAGGGTTGCCCTGGCCATGGCTGCCCAGCATCACCCCTTCTCCCCCTGGGGACAACCGGGGCCATGTGGGACCCTACAGTCACCCGGAGTGGCCCTGTGCCACCTCCAAGGGTGGGGGATGCGCAGCAGTGCCTGGCCGTGGGGTGAGGGGGACACTCACCAGGCGAAGGACAGACGGACGGACACACAGCAGGGGATGGCAGCCCACGGTCACACCCACCGTGCCCAGTGGGGAGGGGATGGGGACAGTGGGAGGGCAGGGGACAGGGGCTCCGGAACAGGGGACGCTGGCAGCCAGTGCTCATGGCAGTGGGGGGCTCCCAGCAGCCATCGCTCTCACCTGTGTCTTCTCTTCTTCCGCGACCCTGACTCAGACCTGAGGGATGAAGAGGAGGCAGAGATGGAGATGGGCTGAACTGGCCAGTGGGGAGAGAATGCCAAGCAGCCCCAGGGGGTGGGAACAAGGGGTGCAAGATGGGCTTCCGGATGAGGCAGGTGACAGTGGCTGTGAGGAGATGATGGCCCCATGAAGAGTTGCCAGCATCCATCCCTGTCCGTGCCTCCATCCTGCCCCAGCCCAAGAGCCTGGGCAGCCAACAACCAGCCCCACCATCCCCAGCCAGCCCCCCTGTCCCCAACCATCCCCGCTGTCCCCAACCAGCCCCGCTGTCCCCAGCTGACATGGTTTCCATCCTACCTGTCTCGTCTGTGTTTCTTTCCAGTCTTCTTTTTCTTTTCCTTGCGGATGGGTGAAGAACTGTCGCAGCTGGGGCAAGGGAGAGTGGGTGCCCTTGAGGGAGGAGCAAGGGACTCCCCAGCCCCACCTCCATGGCCAGGGTCCCCTCAGCACCCCACCTCCCCAGGACCTCCCACGGGACAGATGCAAGAACACCATGTGGAGTTCTTTCCTGAGGGGATTTGGGGTGGGGGATAGAAAGGGGCTTTTTGCAGAGGGCTCTGGCTGCCTTTGGTGCCAGAACGCCCGAATCCTGCTGTGTCCCATTGCCACCTCGTGGGCTCTGCAGCCTCCAGCAGACCACTGGGTGGCCAATTCCCAGTTGCATTCCAGAGACAGTGGGTGGTGGAGGCCATCCCGTGGCTGGTGGCCTTGCAAACCCAGCGGGAACCCCGCAGCCCCCCAGCCCGGCGGGCACTCACCTGCGCTCCGAGCCAGGTTTCCTCTTTTTGCTGCCATGAAGAAGGCAGAGAAGAAAGGGACATTAGGGACGGTGTCCTGCCCAGGTGGCCAGCACTAACCGCGGAGGGGACCAGTGCATAGATGGAGCCAGACCCTTCTGGGAGCTAAATCCTGCCCGGTGCTGTGCACCGAGGTAGCCAGATCCTTCACAGCATGGACCAGGCAGGGTCCCACCAGTGCATGCAGCTGGGCGGGCTGGTGGCACGTCCCATAGCACTGTGGGTGTGTTTGTGCACGCGTGTGCTGGTTGCAGCACTGGCGTTTGCAGATGCATTGCACCTCTCAAGGGTGCACACTGGGGGTTCGCCACCCCCCAGAGTGGTGAGATTTGCCACACTGGAGCCTAGGGAAGGGCTGAGCTGGGAGGACAGCTGCCCTCCTGGGAGAGGGGACAGTGCAGGGACAGCTGGGGACTCACCGGCTCCGGCGGTGACCTGATTTCTTTTTCTTTTTCTTCTTGGGTGGAGGAGAGGTGGAGCTGCTCGAGCGCCTTTTCAGCCTGCGGGAGAAAGCGGGCAGGGTTGGGGGAAGAAGGGATGAGCCCCTGGCCTCTGTGTCCCCTGACGGGGACCCCGCGCACACCCGCTCCCCAAAGCTCCCGCCGCGGGTCCGGCCGGACCTGTACTCGCGGTGGCCGCTGTCCTGGCGGTAGCACTCAGCCGAGCAGTCGCACTGAAGCAGGCAGCCCTCCTCGTAGTCGCCGTACTCCACCGCGTACTCCCCCCCGTCCGCCCCGTGGTGGTTTTCTATCACGCTGCCGGAGGAGGAAAGGCAGGATTCATCCAGGGCTCCCCGTTCTCCATCTCCCGGCGGAGCGGCTGTGGGGAAGCCTGGGGCAGCCCCAGTGCAGCTACAGGAGCTGGGGCACATCCCCTCTGCCGCAGCAGCCCCAGAGGACCTTGGTCACGTCACTTGAGGTCCACAGGCAGCAAAGTCCCGTGGTAAGGATCTTCTTTAGGACTTCCCGAGGCTCCTGTCCCTGCAGGAGTCCCTGCTGGGCTGGCACAGGGACACCGTGGGGCTCAGGCCACCATCTGCCCCCAGGGTCTGGCCTTGGCATCATTCAGAGCCCCTTTTGGCACTGACCAGGTGCTGGGGTGGAGAGGGAGGCTGGGGTCAGCCCAGGTAGGTGGCTGGATTAGGGTGACAGGAGCTGGCAGGAGGCTCATGGGATTTGGGCGATTATTCTCCTGCCAGCAGGAGCTGCCCGGAGGATCTGGGTTCTGAGGCCACCACCCCAGCATGCCACCAGCCTGGCACTGGAGCTTCAGGCAGGCACCAGGTGATGTCCCACCCTGGGCCAGGTGAGATGGGGTGGGGGAACACCAGGGATGGAGCCATCAGGGTCTCCTCTCCCTCCAGACAGACTTCGTCAGCATTCATTTTTCCTGCTGCCATGGAAACCGGCAGGAGGTTGCCATTGACTACCAGGGCTGCAGGCAGGGCTTGGCAGAGGCCTGGCAGCTGGACCAGGAAGGCAGGAGGGACCCAGGAGGTCCTGCCCAGCCTCTCCCCGCCACCTCCCACCTTCCTGGTCCTACTCTGCCATCAGCCTCAGGAGCATCATCAAACCCCACTGGGAGCCTCTCATTTGTCCTCAAGGGGTGTTGGACACCTCCCCCCGGGAGGGACACGGACACCCAGGGGCTGTGGAGGGAACTGGGGCCATGCCTGGAGGCTGCCCACATCACACCACCCTGGGGGCTTGCTTCCCAAGGGACATTTGCCCTCGGAAAGCCAACTGTGGGCTCCTCCACCCTTCCCAGTCAGGAGGCGTGTGGTTGAGGATGGTGGTGGAGAAGAGCAGCCCCCGCAGCACTGGTCCCTTGGCAGCCCGGGCGGTGGCTTGGGCTGAGTGAAGGGACGTTCCCAGCCCCAGGCAGCAGATCCAGCAGCAGCACATGTTGGCATCCCTGGCCAGAGGCAGGCCCCGGGCTGTTTAACCCAATTAAAAATGGTTTGGAGCAAAACTACAGGCGAGGCACCCAGCTCCTGACCGCAGACCGCAGATGAGCGCTCAAGCAGGCCTGGGGCTCCCTTCTGCCCCACAGCCATGGCTTTTTGGGCCCTCTCCAAGTGACTCCTGCTTTGGACATGCCCCAAGGGCAGGAACAGCCTTTCAGCCACCCACCCAACCGTGGGAAGAGGGAGAAAAGAGGAAAAGAGAGAGGCGAGCAGGGATAATTCCCTGTCAGCCTCTCTGCTCCACGAGCGGGCAGCGCTCCCCGCCAGAGCCTGCTGCCAGCATCTCACTCATTAGCTGTGCTCAGCGGCTCAAGACGGGCTTGTGCTGCCCCAATTATTGCTCCCTGCCCGGCACACGCTCATGTTTGTTTCCAATCCCACCAGCCTATCCATCGAGCAGCTACTCCTCGGGGACCGGGCTGTATCACCGGGCTGAGCGCGCACAGACGCAGGAGCTGGAGGAGAGCCGAGAGCGAGGCGGGGGCTCAGCTGGTCACGGCTCTGCTCGGTGCCTCAGTTTCCCCTGGGGAGTTCTGCAGATGATGCCGAGCTGTCGCATCTGCTTTGAGACGAGACCAGCTGGTTCAGACTCAGTCCCAGCAGCCAAGAACCGAGATGTAAAAGTCCGAAGAGGTGCTAGAGCAGGCCCAGCTCATGAGCTGTTTTGCTGAGTACTCTCCCAACCACTACCAGGGCTGAAGAGCTTTATTTAAAGTTTATTAAACTCCCTTGTTCAGCCTCTTCAATCAGCACAGACCTTTTGCACCCAGGACATTGTTTAGGAGGAGCATCGGTAGCTCAGGTCCCCACTGCTTGAAAAGCCACCTCCTCTGGACTCCTGACAGCCTCCTCCCAGAGCCTCCAGCTTTGCTCTCCTCCAAGCAACCCCTTGCTTGCAGGGAGCTGTTCCTTCCAGCTCAGCACTATTATTTATAGCCCCTGGGCTAATCTTTAATGATTACCCTTCGTTTGGCAAAAGCAAACCCGCAAAGGTGACAGCTTGGGCTGCCTGGGTAACCTTAACACATCTTTGGCTTCCCAATGCGCTCCACGTGCTCGTTACAGCAGCATCTCTAATGAGCCTGCTTGGGAAGATGCCCTGGAGATGACTTGTGCCCCGAGGGGTAAAGGTCACTTGTTAACACCTTGGGCTTGATGCTTGTGGTGACCTGGGCAGGTTGGTTTTCCCCATGCCTTGTTTTTCCCAGCCCAGAGGAGGACCCAGAATGATTCGTGCTGCCCCAGGGCCACGTGCCACATCCTGGGCTGGGAACAGCCTGCCTGGTGTCCCTCCCTGCCTGGTCGAGCAGTGGGAGGAAGGCTCTCCCCTCACCACGGCTTCCCTGCCTCTGCCTTGCTCCAATTTCCTGACCCTAACGAAGCATTAATATTCAGTGAACCTGCAGCATCTATTCCTGTCCCAAGTGACCTGGTTTCCAGGCTGATGGATGGTGTGTGCCGAGCCAGCCACGCTGCCGAGGCCATTAAGCACTGCAGAGATAAATCATCATCATCGAGCCAGGGTGGACCCTCCTGGGGCCAGGGACAGTCCCGTGCGGGGCAGGAGGAGGGAGTGGCACATCCCCAGCAGGAGCTGGGCTGCTCTGGACACCTAACCTGAGCCCCAACCCCCCCCCGGGGAAGGAGCAGCCCCCAGGGACCAGGCAGCATGAGAAGCAATTAGGAGGAATAGGCACAGGGCAGGAGCTCCTTGGAGAAGCTTCTTCCATTGGTCTCCTTGGGGTCACAGCAGCCTGATGGACACCCAAGCTCTGGGTCTACCCAGGTGAGAAGAGGCTCAAGCAATCAATCCAGCCTGGGCCCCTTACAACAGAAATTATTTTTACTACTATTAATGATTATTATTGCTAACACTGCTATTTCTAGTGTTGCAGAGCGGCGGCCAACCCGCTGGCCCATCGCCAGCAGAGCTGTTACCCCAGCTCCACACCCGCAGACAGGACTACTCTGCATTACAGTGTTAACAGCAAGGACTGGAAACCAGTGCCCTCGGCTGGCTGGAGGCAGAAGCTGCAATTTCAGCCCCAGAGAGAGCAGGAGTTGACCCAAAGAGGCAGGAGCAGGCAGTGGTGAGGCACAGCAAACCTGCAGTGTGGTCCCTGCTGCTGGCTGGTGGGGTCAGCCAAGCGTCGAGGCCTTCTGCACTCAGCTTCATCATCTGGGAAACGAGCATTGCACTGCTGGCCTCTCTACAGCACCCCGAGGTCTCCAAAGGACCAGTGCAGGATAATCTCTAACCTCTCCAGTGGCAGGATACGGCCTAGGAGAGGCAAACCCTGCCTCCAACTGACCAACTGACCGACCAACCAACCACCAAATCAACCAACCAACCATCAAGTCAACCAAACATCCAACCATTCATCCAACTGACACCTCTCTCCCTCTCTCTATACCCTCTCTGTGTCCAACCATCTACTCAGCCCCCGCTACATGTACCTTCTGCCTATCAATCCCTCCATCCACCCACTCAGAGGCAATCTGGCCTGTGCCTCACTGGGATTAGGGTCAGGCAGGACACACAAACAGGTCAACTCAGAGCTGCCTCACTTACATTTGGCGCCCGTGCTGGTCCTCCCTGGTGAGCACACCTTCCTTCTCCATCAGCATTTGCCGAAAGGTCCCCACTTTCTGCCGGATCTCCTCTTCGGAGTACCTGGATGGGCAAAGATGCAGTCAGGGCTGCCATGGCCAGAGCATGGGCTCCCCAGGGGCCTGCTGAGCTCCTCCATATCTTTAGGAGTGACATGTGGCCCAAGGGGCTGCTCAGAAGGAGACATGGCATGGTGACAGTCATCAGAGCCTGGAGGAGAGCAGGTCCCTCTGCTCAGTCCCCTGTCCCCACCGTCCATGCCCTCCTCTCTCCTGCCTGCTCCTCCACGCAGTGTTTGGCAGAGGAAGGGGTAAAAGAAGAGGATGACTGTAAGGTTGCCATTCCCTCCCACTGCCCTGGGGTTTGGAGCACGCTGTCTCTGAACCCTTCCAGCAGCACCAGCATCGCAGCCTGCCGTGCTGGGGTTTGCATCTGGTGCCTCTGTCCCATCGCAAGCCTCCCTCGCTCGTCCCCGTGCTGGGCCAGGGCCCGGCAGCCGAGCCAGCTCTGCGCTACCGCCGAACGCTGACTCAGGCCGCTGCAGAGTTATTAACGAGAGACACTAATCACTTCATCCCTGGCATCTGAGAACCGCCGCGGCAAACCACGGCACTCCATCCAGCCCCGAGGTGTCCCCGAGGAGGGACGGGTGACAGTCCTGGGGGGACAGCTTCATGCTGCAGCCCATGGCAGCCCAATGGCACCTGAGCCCCCCCAGAATGTCCAGAGGGATGTGGTGGAGGGACCCGTGGTGCTCTCGGCATCATCCCTGGGGACAGGGCAAAAGGAGACCCCCCATCACCACCACACTGGAGAGGGAAGGGGTTGGGCTCTATGTGTGTCCCCGTCCTCACCCACACCATCTACAGGGGCTGCTCCCGGCCCATCCTCACCATCGTGGCCCATCAGCATCACCTCTGACAAGCCCAGAAAACTGGGTGTCACAGCCTGGCTGAGCTCTGGCACCTCGCCGAGCCCACGCTGGGGGTGGAGATGCCTCTCACAGCACCGTGAGTGTCACTGGGTGTCTTTGGTACAGAGAAGCGCATGGCAGCACCCATCCCACTGCAGTGCCATGAAAGGGCACAGCGAGAAGAGAGGAATTAATATTAACGAGCTCATTTGCACTGAAATTAATTCCCTGCCGGCCAGGACCCGTGTGGGAGGAGGGCTGCTGCCCAGTCACCGAGGCAGCCCAGCTGCTTCCCCTGGCCTGGCACCAGGGCAGCACCCCGAGATGCTGCTCTGCACCGAACCCTTGATGGTGCTGAGCCCAGCCGGGCAGAACGCGGCCACCCCGTGAGGACAGAGCCACCGGCCCCAGCGATCCCGTGGCCATCAGCCAGCCAGCAGCAGCAGGAAGATGTCTGCCCAAGAAGATGAACATTTGCTGCAGCAGATCATGAGCGCAGCCGATGCTCCCGGAGAGGGGACGTGAGGCCAAACAGGAGGTGACAGATGGGCCACTGTGTCTGGGCTGTTAGAAAATCTGCAGGGGGCAAATCCAAGGAGAGGAACCCCCTGCACCCAGCCCCTCTGTGATGGAGGCAGGAGCGCCCCGCCAGACCCTTCCCTCATGCACCTCCCTGCGCTACTTAAAACCCCTTGAAGGGACTTTGGTTTTACATTGAACACACAGAAAGGGTTTGGAAAAGCAACAAAAATTGCTGACGCTTCTTTTCCAGAGAAGAAACCCAGCCTGCGGGCAGGGGAGAGTGGCACGGGCAGCCCGGAGCAAGCGACGTGGCGCGGGCAGGAGGAGCCGCCTGACTTTAAGGAACCGAGGGAAGAGGTTCAGTCCCTGCAGAAGTCTCTTGGAGGTCACTGCCGTACACCCCAGGGGCCCTGCCCTGGCCAAGGGCTCCCCTGAAGCCATGGACAGGATGCAGCCCCTTGGCCCAGGGAGAAACCTCAGGGGTGCAAAGCGCTTCCCGTGTAACCCCCTGGGGAGGAGAACCCCTGCGTGGAGGGGAGGAGCAGGCGGAGGATTAACCAGGTTGACCAAGATTATTACTGTAATTATATTATCATTTCATCATCGTTATTAATAGCTTTAATAACAGCGAAGGCAATTATGGCAATGACAACAACGCCGGGTGCAATATTGGTATTACCCATCGGGGTAATGATACTACCAGTAGTAAGAGCCCGAGCAGGGTGTGGGAACCTGACAGGAGGCTCCGGGCTCCCCAAGGCGCCAGGTCAGCCTTATTTATTTCCATAATGACAAATTAGGCACAATCATTATTCCAGTCTGTGCAAGACAATTTAATTCTAGGTCACGCTTGCACTCTTAATGAAAGCCTTGGCGAAGCCTTCCCTCAATCCATTTCCCTTCTCCCCAGCTGATACCAGTCCCCGTCTACCAGCGTGCACCGAAGAATTCGCTCCATCCATCAGGCTTTAGGGAGCCGTCAGGGAATCCGCTGCTGCCGGAGCTATGGGGCAGCATGGCCGTGGGTCTGGCAAGGATGGGGGGCTGCTCACTGGCGCCCCAGCCCCTCCTGCCCACACAGGCAGGGATGTTCTCTGGCCCCTCCTGTTTACCCTCAGCCCTTTGTTTTTCCAGGGGAGACAAGGTTGGGGAGCAGGTTGTGGTGCCCAACAAGCAACCACAAGCAACTTGCTCCTCCTCCCTGTCCCGGTCTTCCCAGCACAGTAAACTGGGAGCCCAGATTTCCAAGTGGAGGGGCCAGCGTGAGCTTCCAGAACATGTGGATGAACATGTCTCCCAGTTCTGCATTTCTTGGAGGCATTTACCTTCAAAAACCAACCCACCAGTGCGCCCCAGAGCTGTCTGGTTCACCCAGGGGTGGATTCACTTCCAAGTGGGGACATCTGCATACCATGTTATTTTTTTAAGAGGGGGAAAAAGGGAGAGGACAAGGTACAAGCAGGTCAGAGGGATCCCGAGCCAAGGGGCCCATCCCCAGCCCCAGTTGCCTGCCACTCACCCCTGCTCCTCCATCATCTCCTGCAGCTCCATGCACTTCAGCTCCACCCGCCGCTTGCGCTCATGGTCCAGGATTTCCCGGTGAGCCTTCTTCACCAGGCTGGGCTCCACCAGACGCACCTCCTCCTCACCCTTGTGCCACGTACCCGAGGCGCCGGGCTGCGAGAAGCCGTTGGAGGCTTCCTGGGGCGAAGGCACGTCGGCCCCGTTGTTGTAGAGAGCCATGCTGGTGTGGGCGGCCTCACCACCAGCAGCACCTGGGAGGGAGAGAAAGAGTCAGGGGTCAGGCCCTGCCCCAGTTTCCTTCTCACCCCATGGCAGTGAGGGGACCCTGACAGGGCCCGAAGGCAAAATCTACCTCTGAAGAGGTGTGGGCACAGCAGGCTGATGGGGATGGTGGCTGAGAGATCTGGGTCTTCTGCCAGCACCCTTCCTGCCCCTTGCCACCTGCAAAGCAAGGCTGGGGCTTATTCCCATCAGACAGGCATGAGAGCTGCCTCATGGGGAAGAGAGGAGGATCTTCTGCACCAGCTTTGTACCAGGGAAAGCCTGGCAGAGCACATGGGTCTGCAGCTCCCAGAGCTGTGTGGTAGCAGCAGGACAGGCGGGCAGGGGTCTCTCAGAGCCCCACAGCCTCACTGTCAGCTGGTGAGGGTTTGGACCAGGGATTGGCATCCATCCTCACAGCCCTCTGGGGACACCGCCAAGCACAGTCCCCATCCAGCAAAGGGATGGACCCAAAGACCTCAGACCTCCCAGCTGCACTGGCCGGTGGGGACACAGCCATGGGACATCCTGATGTCTGCCCAGCCAGCAAACGCCTGCTGATGCCCTTTGGCAGTGGCCCAGTACCCTCCAGCAGTGGCCCGGCACCCTCCAGCAGTGGCCTGGCACCCTCTGGCAATGCCCAGTGCTGGCTGCAAGCAGAGGTGAGGCTCTCCACCAGCTGCTGCCCGCCTGCCTTCTCCCTGCTCTTTCACCTTCACGTGTCTCTGCCTCCTTCCACCACCACATTCAGTGTGTCCTCACTTGGCTCCAAAACCAACCCCTTGGAAGAGGACAACCGTTCCCGAGCAGCACTGCCACGCTGATGCCTCCCGAGCCTGGGGGAGGAGATGCTCCCAAATCTCCTGAATCAACCAGCCAGACACAGCCCTGTCCCAGTGACCTCAGGCCATCAGAGCACCCATTCCTCGGTGTCCCCCTCCTGCGATGGCCCAGGTCCCCTGCCTGAAGCACAGGCACTGTCCCCAGCACAGGATGCCCGCACTAGAGACCCGCTGCCTGAGCTCCCAACGCCTGGGCTTCACCGGGACCTCCCGCAAACGCTTCTCCTGCAAAGTCCTACGCAAAGGGAAAGGATCAGGGGCGAAGGTAGAGCACCCACCCTGGCTCTGCAAGCTGCCTTTGGGCTCCAAGACACGGCTTTTGCCTGCAGACACTTCCCTGGGGTGTTCCCATCCCTGCCAGAGAGGCTTTTCCAAGGATGGGTGTTGCCTGCACATTGTTGCCTATGTGGGAAGCAGCCAACCCTCGCCCACGGGTGTCTGACACACGCTGCCCAAGGAGGATGGGGCCGAACACTCGCCCGGGGAAGGAGGGATCCGTCAGCTGAGTGTGGGTGTGAAGGCAGGACAGACGGACCACTGCCCCGCTCTGCCGCTCCGGGGACACACACCAGGCAGGTCAGTGCTTCCCGTGACTGTGCCAGGAGGGACAGAGCTGGGGCAGGCATGCAGATCGCCTGTGACAGGCTTGGGGGATGTTTCTCTTCTGTTTGAGGAGAGAAGAAGCCTCAGAGCCCTCCCCCAGCTGGTGGGGGTCCTGGTCTGGCAGGAAGGCATCTCCCAACTGCGGCATCCCCGGGGGACATCCCCGGCTTTCCTGCTGCCACCGGCTGCCCCACACACTCATTTATCTCCTGACGAGCCTGCCCGGGGAGGACAGCAGCTGACTGCTTAATTACAAGGCTTTTTTTCTTTTTTTTTTTTTCCCTTTTTTTTTCCCCGTTATTACCGCGCAGAGAAGCGCCAGCAGCCTTTATTTCCACAGAGGCACAGGAGGTGCTGCCGCTGGAGCAGGAGCTGGCCAGGGCTCTGCACCTCCTGGGTGCTCAGTCCTGTTAGAGCAACCTGAGGGTCCCTCGGTCCCCCCTCGCCTGCAGCAGGCAGGAGCAGCACCCACATTTTGTGTCCCATGACAAGAGGCTGCCCCACGCAGCCCTCTCTGCCCCAGAGGGACCCCTGAGCTCAGCCCTCTCCATGGCCCAGGGTGGGACAAAGATGGCAGAGATGCTGTAGAAAAACCTGGCCTGGGGGCTCCTCTTCCTCTTCCCCCCAGCAGAGCATGAGGGCAAAAACCAGGAAGGAAAACTGGAACTGGGGGATGCTCCCCACTGGGAAACCTTCACCCACTAAGGGGCTTGGGGAGGGAGAGGAGGAAGGAAAGGATGTTTTCCACAGCAGCCTCTGCTGGCTTTTCCCCACTGGGAATTAATTTTATCCTGAGCCCCGCAGTGGGTAAATTCACTGCCTTGAGAACGTGCGTACAGCCAGGCGGGTACCTGGAGGGGCACGGGAGAGAAACCAGCAGCTGGATGGGTACCTGCAGGTGTGGGAGGCAGGAAAAGCGCACCAGGAAACGTCCCCATCCCCATAAAAAGGATGTGTTTGGAGATATTCCCCTTGCACCAGGGGCCAGGCAGGTGGGGTGGGCCCAGGGATGGAACCTGCGTCCTGGTGTCCCCTCAGCTATGAGCAACACCCACCGTGCGAGCTGACAGCAGCCCCCCTGCCTCAGCCACACGCGGGCAGGAAAACAAAGGAAGAGTACCACCCCTTCCGCAGCCCCCCTCTGGTTATCAACAGAGAAAGCCCTGGGTGGAAAACAGCCGGTCCTACATCTCTGGTGACAACAGGGGCAACGCACTGGGGCAGAAGGAGTCCGTGTCCCCCATGCTGGGTCTGTGCCCTCCCTGTCCCCGAAGGAGACCCCCAGTGATTCCCTGGGACACAAGGTGGCCATCACCACCACAACCTCCATCCATCAGCTACCACACAGGGTCCTCCCAGCTCTGCCAGCTCACCCCAGCACCAAACCTGACACCCAACCTGTCAGCGAGGGCAGCACTGCCCTGCCCGAACGGCAGCAGCTCCCTGCCCGGCTCAGCACTACCCCCGATAATAAAGAGGATGGTTAAATATTTCATTATCTGCAGTAATTACCCACAAATCATTAAGCACTGGCAGCCCGCTGCCCGGTGGCCTCGCCGAGGGGGAGAGGAGGTGTTTTGGGGCGAGCGCTGCACCGTGTCCCCACTGACTCTCTGAGGCTGCAGGATGTGGCCAGGGACAGCCGCTGGCACCCGTCCCGACCACCCGAATCCCCTCAGTGCCACCCAGGAGGGTTCAAACCCCCCCAGCACTATGGGCTGGAGCTGCTGGGAAAACTCCTGAGCAAATCCCTCTCTTCCCATTCAGCCAAACCATTCCCCGACATGTTCTAGGCTCCCAACCCTCCCCACTGGCTCTCCACGTGCCACTGAGGGGTGGTCAAAACAGCTTTTCAGCTCACAGGCATTTTCTGCTGCCTGTATTAGAGCTTTTGGAAATGATCAGAGCTGCCCCATCCTCCATCCTCATCCTCTATATCCATCCTTCATACATATCTCCATCCTCCACCTCCAACCTCTATCCTTATGCCCACTCTCCATCCTCCATCTGCATCCTTATTCTCCATCCTCCTCCTCATCCTCCTCCATCCCCATCCCCTATCCCCACCCTTCACCCCAAGTCCAGGACCAGCTTGGGGCACTGGGTCTCTCCCTTCCCTCCCAAGCTGAACACCTCCCAGGGTGCAGAGGGCCCAGGCACCGGTGTGGCCAGCTCAGTAGAAGCCAAGACAGACAGAAGGACAGACACACTGCATTGTACTCCTGACACTCAGCTATGGCAGGCCCCACCAGTTTGGGGTGCAAGGACCAGCCTCACCATCCTGCTGGGCTGTGAGGTTGCTGGTTTCCAGCCAAGCTTTGAACCAAGCTCCCTCCCTGCAGGATGGGACCCTGAGGTGCCTGGTGGGGTGGCCCTGGGACACAGCTGTCCCCGTGTCCCTGTCCTGGGGCTGTCCAGCCTTCACTCTGAAGAGAAACTCAGGGTTTCCAGCCTGGGCTTTGAAGGGAAGCTCAGGGGTTCGGGAGCTCCATCCCAAGGGGAAAGAATAAAACAAGGAAAATGAGGAAAAAAAAAATGTGTTGTTTCACCAAACTGCTTTTGCCCTTTTCTTTTCCAGTGCAGAAATGAGCCCCTTCCCAGCTGACTCTGTCCGAATCCCCTGGTGGTGCGGGCACCACTCAGCTCCTCGGCCGTGCTCGCACTACCCCTGGCATGGGGTGGCCCTGGAGGCAGCTGCCCATCACCCTGCCCCATGGCCCAGCCATGCGGGGGAAGCCACTCTCCCGGCGGGAGCAGGGACAGGAGAGGGGGCTGCCAGTGCCTGGATGCTCTCCCAGCATCTCCCCCTTGGTGGGGAAAGGCCACAGCGGAGTCTGGGCAACCTCCCCCCACTGCCTCGGTGCTAATTAAAGCCGCCTCCGGCCGCTGCTCGATTAATTCTCACCACATCCAGCTGCGCCAGGCAGGGCGATGGCGAGCGCCCGCGTGCCGAGGATGCAGGGGTGGGATGCGGGTGGCCAGCCCGGGTCAGTGGCTCCCTGGACCACTCGTGGACTGAACGTGTCAAAGCTCAGTCCCAACAAGCAGAGACCAGGTGAAGACCCTCCAACCCCACCAGAAAGGGTTCTCCTGACTGCCAGGGTCTCATCAGGGTGCACCACAACCTCCCAAAGTCATATTCCTGCCCCTGAAGTATTTACAGCCCCAGCCCAGGCTGCTCCCTGCCTAAGCCATGGGGACAGTTGGGAGAAGGGCTTTTTTTCACAACGCAAAACACTCCAGAACATCATGGCGAGGCAGCGGCCTCCTCTGACCACCCAGCCAGAATTACAAGGAGGAAAAGTCCAGGGTTGCTGCCGTTAATTGGACCGACCTTCTCCAGAGCTGCCTTCCACCAGGCCCTGAGTGCCAAAAACCATGAGTCAGACCTCCAAGGAGACCAAAAAAAAAAAAAAAAAAGGGCAACATTGGCCTTAAAAGTGTATCTGGTGTGGGGGTGTGGGGCTGGTCAGCACAGCCTCCCAGCGCCAAGCCAGAGGGGATCCTGCCCATGGGAGGGAGCATCAGGAAGAGGCTGGTAACCCCCATCCCAGCCCCTCCACCCCAATCACCTCAAGCCAAGAGCATTCTTTCCTCCAGCTGCCCAGCCAGAAGCTGACTTTAAAGCAATGAATAAAGAATATATGGCTGCTGGCTGGGGGGGTCATGAGTGGGGCGAGGGCCTGCTGCCACTTGTGCATACCTACATCTGAGCACATATATATATATATTTTAAATAGATGAGGAGGCTGGTGGAGAAGCTAAACAGTTGCTAAGCAACCGGGCTCCTTCCCAGCTTGGATGCAGGGATGGGGGAGCCAGGGATGGGGGAGCCAGGGATGGGGACGGGTCCCTGCCACCAGCCAGTCCCCCACATGGTGGTGTGGGCAGTGGAGATCCACCAGCACCCCTGGGAGGGGCCTGATGGAGAGTGAGGAGCTGGTCTTTGCTCCTGTCCCCAAAACACCACGACTGAAGCCCCCCCCAGCCCGAACCCCTTGGGCTGCTGGGGGAAGCTGGGCAAGCCCCATTCCCAGCTCTGGAGGAGACCAGAGGGGGAGGGGGTCACACCATGATGGGGACCAGCCCCGGGGGACCCCGGGACCCCTGCGTCAATCCCATTCCTGAGCCAGGGATGAGTCAAATAAAAGAGAAACGTGTCCAAATGACGGCAGCAAACCCCCCCACGCTGTGCCGAGAGGCAGCAGGTCCAGGTGACAGATGCTCCTAGGGGACACCCAGCCCCATGTCCCACCCCGCTCACACTGTCCTCAACCCGTTGGAGCCACCCCAGCCACCAGCAGCAGCTTGTTGGTGGCCAAGGGACCCACAGGCAGTCCCAGCAGGCAGGGCTCGGGTGCTCGCTGCCCTGCCAGACCTTCCCGACCAGGAGGTGCTTAAATAACTGGGGAGAACGGAGTGGGCAGAGCCAGCCCCCCAGGGTTTGCATTCCTAGGGCCACTTACTTTGCTGGGCAAGGAGTCAGGAGCAGGCACAGGCAGCCTGGCAGCCCAGCACCACTTCTGGGGGGAGGGGGCATAATAGTAATAAAAGCAATTATTGAGCACACGGAGGAGCAGGGGGCGATGACTGTCACAATGGGGTCACCTTCCCTGACGGGGACACAATCCCGGTCAATGACCCTCAGGGCCGAGCACTGTGGCTATGGGGCGGGGGGAGGGGGGTCGTGCCCAGTGGAGGGGGAGCGTCCAGCTGGGGATCCCCCCCCCGTGGCTGGCTGGGCGGTTGTGTAACGGGAGGAGCTATTCCGGGGTTTGAGCACATTATATAAGCCATGGGCCACCTGGCCGGGGAAAACGGGAGCTGGGAGACAAGGGAGGAGGAGCAAGGGCTTTGGGGACTGGGGACCCCCCACGGCTGGCAGACCCCCACCAGCCAGGACTAAACCCATGGGGTGACCTGCACCCCAAAGGCACTCCCTGACCAGAGATGTGGGGTGGGCACCATCTGCTCCCCACTCCAGCAGCCCCCAGGACCCACTACCACACATCCAACCGCAGCCGGATCCAGCCCCCGAGGCAGGAGACCCTTTGACCGGGGGAAAACCACCATTTCCTTGGAACTGGGGAGCAAACCAAGCAAGAGCCATGCACTCCTCCACCTGTATGGCAAAGGCCCTGCTCTCCATCCCCAGTGGTGACCAAGGATTCCCCTAAAAGCTGCCCAACTTCTGGCTACAAAAGCCCCCCCTTCTCCCTGCATGTGCTGCCAGGATGAGCCCCTGGGGAGGGGGGAGGCAGGTGGGATGCAGAGGTGGCACGGCACCAGGCCCTGATGGCAGAGGGGGACAGAACGGGGATGTCGTGTGTTTGGACACAAGCACCTTTCCCTCCTGCCCCCAAAATCTCCCCTGTTGTGGGTGTCCCTGTGCTCCTGACAGAGCTGAACCTAGACGCCAGGGCAGGGGCATCAGCCAGAGCATAAGCACCTGCACCCCATGAGATGTTCCTTGGTGTTTGCTATCAACCTGAGACTCCCTCAAATGCTGGCAGCCCCCAAGTGACCCCCCCTGCAGAAGCAGGAGTGCAGACAAGTCAAGAAACATCCACAGTCTGAAATCTTTCCTCCGGAGGAGATGAATGAACCCACATGCCCTAAAAGCCGCCTGCTCCCCGCAAGCCGTGGCCGACCCCTCGCCGCCAGCCCCACACATGGCACAGGCGTCCTTGGGGACAAATCTCCCAGACCCGGGAGGGAGAAGCAGAAAACGCTCCCGAAAGAGAAGGCAGTGAGCTGTCGCTCGGGGCTGCCTCGCTGCCAAGCCTTGCCCCTCTCCTTCCCCCGCGCAACACCCGCAGGGTTTGAAATCTCACCAGCCAGACCCGGAGCCGCAGAGCCCCCATCCCCGGCACGGCCTGGGGGGTCTGCACAGCAGGGGAGGGGGGGCTTGGGGGCCCTGATCTCGCCCTGTCCTCCCACTCGCACCTCACTAGGTGCCGGAGTCTGCTGGGGGCTCACGACCACCCTGTCGGTGCCAGCCGAAGAGGGGGAGCCGGCTGTCCCCGTCCCAGCCTCACTCCCCACAGCACGGGGGGAGGGACGTGGGGTGCCCCCCAGGCAGCCCCCTGCCCCGGCAAACACCCCGCACACCCACGTGCCCAGAGGGACCCCCTGCGCCCCAAAACCCATCTCACCGCCGGGCTCCTCGCCCCATCCACAGCCCCAGGAGCAGCAGAACCCAGGGACACCCCTGCAGCCCGCCCGCCTCCCTGTGGGGTCCCCAGCCACCCCAACACCCCTTGCTCAGCCCTGCCGTCCTCATCCCCTTGGGAACCCCAATTCCCTGTCCCCTCAGGACCAGCGTAACCCCCCCCGCCCCCGCCCCCAC
>JANIJG010011818.1:13284-27590 GCA_024611175.1 Megaceryle torquata | reverse complement strand
CTTTCTTTCTTTCTTTCTTTCTTTCTTTCTTCAGTACCCCCTTTGTTCTCATTAATCAATTCAGATTAATTGCCCATATTCTTTGTCTTGTGACTGCCATACCCTACTCTAAACCTGCCTATTTTACATTCCTTGTCCTTTACCTTCCAGTTCCATCAGTTCAGTTCTTGCCCCGTTGCTCTAAAGACTGCTGACCTTTTCTGGACTTTCTATTCTTTTGTGCTTATCACTGACCCCTCCTCAAAGCAAGTAAATCCAGTACTGACTGGGAGTGAAAGATATACACCAAAATCTAAAGATGGTCCACCTTACTTCTTCCTGTTTGATACACCACTGAAATACAGTATTTGGTAAAATGAATAAAACAAATGGTCAAGGAAAAAAAAAATTAAATGCTGCTTTGTTTTAGCATCAAGCACCCCAAAGTGATGGTGTCTGGAGTCACCATAACAGGGTCTCAAACATGGGTAAGTGTTCAAAAAGAAAAGAGTGAGGATGTTTAAAATCTATTTTTAGGTAGCATCATTCATGTGATTGTGTGCACCGGGCTAGTCAAGCATGGAAAAGCTCACACAGGTGTAAAACAGCAATGCAGCTTGAGAGCAAGAGTCTGCTCAAGTGGAGCCAGTATAAAGACTCGCTCTCCCTCAAGGCAGGGTCTCAGATTTTCTTAGAAGTACGGACTATGCGTGCACTGATTTATATCATATCTGGCCACCTCAGTCACAGTTTGACATAATGATAAAACAATACACACCTATAAAAGAAGAGAATAACAGATTCCATTTTGGTTTTTAAACATCTTTTCCCGTGAACACCATATTCATTGATTTGGCAAATAGTGAATCCTCAGTAAAATTTCCAACTGCTGTAAAAGAGCAGTCAGCGGCTGCTCTTATGAACTGAAAAGAGACTGATCAATTTTAACAATATCAGCACTGAGTAATCCTGGCTGTCACACCACATCCTAATATGCCATGTCCCAACTGTCAGTCCAGAAGGCTATGAATGTACTTCTGTTAATTTTCATTCCAGGATCCTCAGCTCTTGCCCTGAACACAAAGGAGCACAGACCTGTCTACCAACATCTATATCACAACCCCACTTTTGCTAGTGTTTCTTTGCCTCTGTCTTTCAGAGGTGCAATATAAATGGGCAATTCCTGCTTCCCCCATCCCCAAACCCCCCAAACCCATCCCAACCCTGAAAGAAAACAACCAAACAAAAATCCCCAACACCTACGCAAAGCTTTTCTACTACCACATAGCTGATTCCCACAGCTCATGCAATTCTTAGATCTGCTGCTTGCATTAGATGATTTGTGTCTATTGAGAGGCAATTATAGAAGAGACTGTCCCCACTGTGCACCCCACAGCACTCACCCAGGGACTAGATTCTCCCAAGATTTGAGCTTGCTATTTTAACCTCCTACTTGTAGTTGCTTAAAGCAGGAACTAAAACAGACTCTTAGATTTCTGGAATTCAGTTAATGAAGAATTTAAAGAGGGAAATATAAAAAAAACCCTCAGCCCAAACCAAAAACACCCCAAAAAACCCCAATACACATGTAAATCAGACTGTTCATAGGCACCTGATTTTTGGGCAGATTTGTATCTTGGTCATCCACTGCACATACTTGGAAGTCCCATCATCTTGTCCAAGTTGAACATCATTCTCCACCTGATGGTATTTGTGTTTCATGAAAAACATATCTTTACAGGCAGAATGGTAAGGGGTTTGTTCTGATGACCAGGGAGACACAGGGTGACCACTGCCATCACATGGGAACGGAAGCCATAGGTGCTTCCATTTGAAGGAAGACTTGCAAGGGCACTCCCTCTCGCACCAACATCTGTGAGCTGTATTATTTGCCTAAGGATTTGCATACATGATTTTATTTTTTTCCTCAGTCTGAAATATTTCCAGCTTGCACTATTGCTTTCCAAGATGATGTCCTGACTGCCAGCCTGTTGAGCATTTGGACAGCAAAAGGAAAGGACAAGGAAAAGTCCTGTACCCAGACAGAGAGCAAGCAAGGAGAAACCGGGATGGTTTCATACAGTAAGTGTGAACTAGAATCACAGAATTACAGAATTATCAAGGTTGGAAAAGACCCCTAAAACCACCACATCCAACTGTGAACACCTCACCATCCTACTAGAGTATGTCCTGAAGTGCCTCATCTACATGTTTTTTGGGCAGCCCATTCCAGCACCTGACTACTCTTTCAGTAAAGAATTTCTTCCTAATATCTGATCTAAACATCTCCTGGTGCAACTTCAGCCCATTCCCTCTAGTCCTTTCATTATTTACTTAAGTGGCCACACCCTCCTCACTACAGCCTCCTTTCAGGTAGCTATAGAGAGCAATAAGGTCTCCCCTCAGCCTTCTCTTCTCCAAACTAAACAAATCCCAATTCCCTCAGCCTCTCCTCATAGGACTTGTTCTCCAGACCCTTCACCAGCTTTGTTGTCCCTCTCTGAAGTCACTCCAGCAAGATGAAGATGCGATTCTTGCCTCTGCTTGCTTTAAAATTTCTTTCTACCATGTCTATGTTGCCCTCTGAATAACTGCAGAGCTTAAGCACCCTGACCCTGTTGTTTTCTAATCATGTATGTTTGTCGGTTGTTGACTTCCACTGAGTATCCTTGCTTACAAATCTCTGGTTTTTTAAAAAATGTTGTATTGACATAAATACAAGTGATGCCTCACACACAAAGAGAGGCAACTCAGTTTGGAAAGGTCTTACAGCCTCCTTGGTAGAATCAATAGGATTGATTCTAACCAAAAATAATTCAAAATAGGAAGGCATTATTTGGCTGCAGAAAGCATGTAAAAATAATATATGGATAAATGACCACTATCATAAACAGAAAAGAATATAGAAGTTACAGAAAAACATAGTCATATGGGAAATAAATATTGTTGATACGCTATTTTGCTGGAGAGCAAACTCTTACTCAGGAGCTATAACTCCACTTGAGAAAATGCTGTAATTCTGTATGTAATATATTTATGTATACATATATATACTTCTACAGGTACATACACATACACAATTTTGACATTTTCAGAGTTCCTACTTTGATTCTCATTAAAAACATTAATTAAGAAGAGCTCTACAGACTTCACAGGAATTGCAACAATGCCAGCTTTGTGCTAATAAAATCCATCATCAGGGTGGTGTTTTTACAGATTAGTTATTTCATGCGACCTGAAGAAGCTGGATGTAGAGAGCTCAGTGTGCTAATGATGGGCACAAAACAATAGTGCTTGCCGACAAAAGGAAGTTGGACAAACAGCACTTAGTCTGTCAGGTAAGGACATGAGCCAGTCAAACCAGGACATACTCTTCTCTGTCGTAGGATTAGCAGAGCCCAAAAAGCTTGAGCCGTGCAACAACAATTGCAAGCAGCAATGCCCTGTGCTCCACACCACCCGCCTGCCTTTCACTGGTATGGACAGTGTTTTGCCTCTGCTATTTGTGGAAACCAGGGTTGTATCCCAGCCAGCAATTTGCAAAATGAAAAAATGTCGAAAGCTATGGATCATTTTAAAACAAGCCATCTAGGAGAAGCCTGATATTTAAATGATGAAAGAGAATACATCTATCCCTTTCAAGTTCCTCTGAAAATAAATGGCTTAAATGGAACTGTACAGGAACTTTCATCCTGTTATATATATACTTGTCACCAAGAGATACTTTTTCACCTATGACATAATTGCTATCATCTGAAAAGTACTGCTGTCACTCTACTATAATTTAGCCTCATTTTCTGCTCATTTCTTTATCTTTTCTCATTAAAACTTTACATATTCAGCTATGTTACTAGTAATCATTCTCTAGCAAAAGTAGTTGGATAACAGAGCTGTGTAACTGATCTTTCAGTTCCAGAGCTGAACCAAAAATCTATAAGTAATTATAAAAAAAAAAAAAAAAGCTTTCTTTTTCTTTCTCATTCAAGTGCAAAAGAAGTTTCCTGTGGATTTCAGAAAGGCATTTGTTCACCTTGAATCATTAATTTCATTTCCATCTTTGTCATTTTAAGAAAAGCAGAAGATAGAGAGGACCATGTCTTGGCATCATTCGCCAAACCAAGTGAAAACTCCTCACTTTTTAGAAGATGGAGGCCTGGCCCAGTATATTCCTGTGTCTGGGGGAATTTGAATACCCAGGCACTGACCTACAAGAAGATTTTCACCTCTTCAGTGAAAAGAATTATACAATTTGCATCCTGCATTTCTTTCCTCTCACATTTGCACAAGCTTTGGCAAATTTCTCAAGAACCTTTGGATTTTTAACCCCTCTGGAGCTTTTTATTCTGCCTTAAGATTTTCCTATATGTAAACCTTAAAAAGAATTGAAAACTGATATGATGTAAATATAAAACTCTTTATTGGTGTTCTCCACTGCTGCTGGAGATACTGAAGGAGTGAGAAAGGATGTACAACTTAACACCTTTTTGGAGAAAGAAGATGAAAAAAGCATTATATCTGTTAAGGGTGAAGAAACCTTCTAAATAGGCTCACTGAGGCAGAATAACCCTCCAAGTCAGATGCCATCTTGAGGTTCTTCACACAACTTAGTGGAAGTTATCTGATCATGTAGAACAGGTCTTTAATATTTGCAGGGCATTAATAAAAAATTAGTAAGTCATGTACTTCGCTAATCAGTCTATACCTCTCTGCAGAGGTAAGCTTCCATTTAAATATAAAGCAAATATCCAACAACTTCAAGCTTGGGTGCCTATTAGCATATATTTATACTTGTAAATAAGTGGCATCAATCAAAAGTTTTTAGAAAGAAACCTGTCACTTCAACTGAAACCTGTTTCTATTCTTTCTGAATGAGGAAGTGATTTTCCCTATATGACTGATTCAGTTCTTGTTTCCTTTGCCTAAAAAAAATGACAACTTACAAAGATGGCCTCAGTAGAGTTGTGAACTGACATTTATTTCAGTAGTATAAAAACTCTAAAAACATGCCAAAGGCCCTTAAATGTTAAAATTGTTACCTATTGCACCCTGGACAGAGTTTGAGTTCGTGAGTGGATTTTGAATGAAGTAATTTTTTCCCCCCATCTGACCCTGGAAGCATTTGAATTGATGACTTTAGCAAGCAAACCTGCTAGGAATAATGAGCTACATATAGTTTTGTATAATAATTCTCTCTCAAGGGCCGTGAAGCTGATGCCTACTTAGAAATAATTTTGGAAGAATAGTTGAAACAACACATGATGCCATTTTATATAATCCCAGAAGTGACTGAAAGACTGGACAGTTTTGAGGACTATCCAAGTGTGAAGAGATGGATTTGGATTAGTCCCAGCTCATGGCAAGCCTCACATTATGCAAGACTTGCAATACTTTGATATTGTTTCTCCACAGTCCGATGAGTCTGTTTGTTCTCTCATTTTTAAATTACCTTTGGAGCCGTTTTGTTGGAACTTGGGACCAGGTTCATTAGTTAAAACACAAACTTCGAGCAGTCGCTGCCTTGCAGTCAGCTAGAGCTGTAAAACGGGACCTGAAAAATGGATGACCTTCAGATTTACTTAACTGTGCAGAAATGGTATTTGTCATTGCCAAATTTTTTTCACTTATTTCTTTTAATAAAGTACTACAAAATTTGTGATCTGTGATCCTGTGAATATATTACATTGACAGAAAAAAGCCAGATTTTCCAAACCATGCAAATAACATGTCAGACTAAAAGAAAAGAATAAAAACTGTAGTGTTGCCTTTGTCTTCTACATTGTACAATTAAAAGTTTAGGGATGTACTTACTGAAAAGTAGACAGAGAGTGACTCAGTGCTCTACTACGGCCAGTAATGTGCAGTAAGATGAGTAACTACTGCAGGCAATTGTGGATTCCCACAGTCCCATTGGGCTAGCTTTTCCTTTTTTTTGGGTCAGTTTGGAAACCAGGACACAGACAAAAAAAATCACCATATGAGAAAAAAAGTCAAAGTACAAATACAGCTAAGAACTCTTGAAGGAAACAATAGCAAAAATCTTTCTGTAAAGTAACTTAATTTCCAGACTTTAAAGGAATCACCACAAATTACACAGTTACAGGCCAGAATCTGTGCTTTATGTTTACACTATACACCTCACTGCAATATCTCTGTATGGGGCTATTCTTAACACAGAATTTGGCCTTAAACTGGTAAATCACAGAGATTTATTAGCCTTGGTTACTTCATACTTTTGGCTTGACTGTTCTTTAAACAAGTAACTGACTGATGGATACTCTGCTTTGCTATCTTCCTGCCAGCCTCTTCATTTTACAATCTCCATTAAAAAATCAAGAAAAAATGCAAACTGGAAAGGTAATGCACACAAAAACTCCAAGCTATGTCACACTCCAGCCTTTACAATTACTTAGGTCCATGAAATAAAGGGAAACAAAAAGGCAAACATTTCCCAGTGAAAGGCTTGCTGCTGCCGTCTCGTGGGAAAAGGGAGAAAGGGATCTTTAGTAATAAAAGCAGAAATGAAAAGAAGGGGAGGGCGGGGGGGTTAAAAAAAAAAGATTTAAAAAAACTTGCTAACATCAACACTCCCATTTTTGTTTCAAGACGACTGTGTACATTATTGCTCACAGATCAGTTTCCTTTGCAGGTGATGCGGGCCCAGAATTACATCACCAGCAGAGCAGCCAAGAGCATCTCAGTGCCAGGATGACTGAAGCCGAGAGGAATGTATTATCACAGATCTCTGAGGGACTTGCCAGTGCATTCCTTGCTGGGGGTGTTACAATGGGGGAGGCAGAGAGGAGACAATTTTACTGGAGGCTGAAAGGAAACTCTGTGGAGGAAAGATCTGGGGTCACAGTCCTGCTGTCTCCTCTAAGCAGATCTAATTATGGACATGTACTTCAAAAAGAGGGTTTAACTAAAACCAGATTTAGCAGGGCACTGCTTAGGAAGTACAGACTGAATCCTCGGCCTTCTCTATGAGGAAAACACAAAATGCTTCAGTGCACTGAGAACTCTGTCACTGTTGTAAAGAATAATTCGAGACTGCAGCAAGAAAAGCAAGAGTCAATTTAAAAACCTCATCACTTCAATCAAGTCTTACAATAAAATGTGGCTAAACATAACACTGATGCTTTCAGACAGACAGTACTTATATTGGATACTGGGTGTGTATATACTGACATGTTGTGTGGTAGGGTAAAAGAGTCTCATCAATCTCAGGGATCATGCTGGATATGATCAAATTACTCACAAAACAATTGCACAGATCTCACTTAATGAACTCCAACAAAGCCTTTCTGCCACATCGAGCCCTCTGCTTGGCAAAACACATCCCATGCCTATGAAACAATCTCCCTCCTTCCCCCATTTTTGAAGGCTTTCGGGGTTTGTCCTGCAGGACTGGCTCAGTGGTCCTCATCACAAGCCTGTACCTGAACAATTAAAATCAATGGGAGCTTTCCAGCACTTTTAATAGCAACAAAATGTGCTGTCGACAAACAGGATTAAAAAAAGAGTGCAAGACAAATTGTTCAGAGATTAGCACCTCTAAAAATATCAAGATTTTAAACTCATATCCTAGGTCAATTGAGAGGTCAATGCAGTGTCAAGGTTAGCTCTCTCCATTTCCACCAGAAGAAAAAGCCTTGCTGATTAAATAAAAAAGTTTATCATTGATCATAAAGATTTCTCTTCCTTCAACCCCCAGCCCTAAAAGCCACTAAAAGGGAAGGCAAGAGGGCTGGCACTAGGCAAAACACAGAACAAACAAGTACCAATTCATGTTAAGCGTGCTGTACACAGGATCTTTTTTGGGGTAGGGAAGTGCCAATATCTGGTTTAGCTGCAGCCAGCTCAGTCAGTGCCCAAGCTCTTGCCACCAGCTCATTCCGCAGACTATGGCTGCAGATCAGGCAGTGCCTCTGCAAGGAGGACTGATGTTACCATTGTGGATGCTGCTTTGTGGTCTCCTGCTCTTCAGGTGTTCACCATAAAACACACTGGCAGTGCAGCTCCAGTCAGACCCCTGCCAGACCAGAGACTCCTTACCACAGCATCTGCCACCAAAGGTCTCTGAGGGTGTGCAGGGGCCTCCAGCTCTTCAGCTTATTCCTCAGCCTCATCAGGAGGCTCCAGGAGGATGGCTACTTTTGTACTCCCAAGGACAGGAGATGCCCAAGGACAACTCGATGTTACAGGAACTGCAGCTGAGATGGGCAAGCATGGAAAAGGGAAATTTTGTTTGAATGGTAAAACAGAAAATACTGTCCCCAACTTTCAAAACATTCCCATCTTTAGATATGATTATGGTGTCCTACAGGGAAATGTGCAAAACACTTCAACCATCATGTCTGAATAAACACCTTCCAGTAAAAGTACCAGCTTTCTTTCATCTCTGTCTGGCAAGTGGTTGCCATTACTCTTTTCCTGTAACGTGCCAACCTTTTCCATAACCTTTCTACAGTTTAATTGCACTTGGTGTTGTGGAGCCAACGCCAACAGTCAGGCCCTTGAGCTTTCTCCATTTAGCCCTCCTTTCTGTCTACATTTTTAATAACCCTGTGTACAATTTTCTCTTTTTTATACTTTTCATGCATAATTACTCTTGACAAATCATGTTTTCCCATTACTTCCTTCCTGTGCAAGGCTGACCTAATAATTAGTCTCTCATAGGGACTGTTTGCTTTCATATCATGTTGTTGTGGATGGATTAGAGATAATGTAGGAAAGAGTATTTAAAAAATATGCCAAAGTAAATATATTAAAAGAGTGCTATAAATACATTAGAACTGAGGCATATTTCTGCTCTTACAGAATTTCACTTTTTGTCTTGTTTAAACTTTCACAGCACAGATGTGGCCTCTAAATGTTGGTGTGGACAACAGTGGTTTAGGAAGGATTGATAAAATACTGTAAGGAAAGAAATTACTTAAATTACTTAGATCCAGGTCAAAAATTATTACTGCTCTCATTATACCAGACTGCTGTGAGATGGCTATCTCACAGGACTGTTCTTCCTCCAGCTCACCCTGTCTCATTAACATTATAACCATGAGTGCCGCAGAGTGGCTGATGGGCAAGGTTCACCTCCACGTCCCTTTTGTTTTTCACGGAGACAACTGGTCTGTTCAGCTCTTAATAAAATAACCCTCAGGCCTCAAAGCACCACAGTGAAACAGATTATGTATGTATAGTGGTACTTACACAGCAAGAATGACTATGTGAGCATAGAAAGGACTTTGGGCAGGTGAGTTCTCTGTCCCAATACGCAGATTAAATGGGGTATGTGAGTTTTTTGTATGTTTCAACCTATTGCAATTTAATCTTTACACTACAAATGCTTTCTTTTTGACAAAAATCTATTGCCGATTTCCACTGTGGGGCTTTACTGAGAAGTCATCCCATCACCCTCTCTTTCTCCTTGAATATAGCCCATAAATGATACTACTTGCATTTTTTTATACTGACAAAGATGTGGTTTCAACCTCACTTTCATGTGCACTCAGCAAACAAAGATGAGGAGTTTGAGACTTTATGACATTTAAGACTGCACACTAATGAGTGGTTTCCAGCCCATCCTGATTTTGTTAATCTGCTCTGCAAGCAATCTGGAAGGAGGACACTGAAGAGGGAGTGAAGTGCATGCTTGGTTTTCTATGTTTAGCTGCATGCCATGTTCTCTCTGCTTGGTTTCTACTAAACTTGAAACGAATTTTCTCATTAGCGCCTTAGACAAACAAAGTGGATTAAATAGCAAACATCAGGTTTCTTGTGTCACTCAACATAAATCAAAAGGGCTTCAGAAGTGCATTTCTTCCCCCACAGCCACCAGTACAGAGGCACTGGCAACTAAAGCCAATGGTTTTAGTTGCTCTTAAAGATCTGCTTTCAATAGAAGTTCGAATTAAAATTCTCCTTTTTCTTTTTTTTTTTTTAATTGCTGTTTTTACAAAAAATGTGGAAACACTGAAGCTTAAAAGATGCAAAAGAGGACGAATAGCATAAGAAAATGCCTGTAGAGATAGGACTTGATATCAGCAGTAGTAATGTGAGACATAAAGCTTTTTAATCAATTGAAGAAAGTCAGTTCACAACAGATCAGAATCTTAGATATTTAGTGGCTTGTGACTTGAATTGGAATAATAAAGCAAAAACTGTCAAATTAAAGTGAATTTATAATACAAAGAAAAATGTAAATGGTATTTTAACACCACTTTGTAGCATTTTATTTGCCTGAATGTCCACACATACACAGATATTCAGCATAGAGGAAAAAATGGCTTGTATGAGAATCAGATGTGAAATTGGTTCTTACTTGGAAATAGAATTTTTTGTTTTCTGCTAAGAGCATCAAAATGCTGAGATGCAGAGCATTTTTATCCTTTAACATTTTCCAATCAACCCAGGAAAATGGAGAGAAAACCAGCAGCTATTAAACCAGAAAATATGTTCACTGTAGCTCATGTGCTACCTACTCAAAGCTGGCGCTGAACTGAGCTCAGGAAATACACTGAACAATTTAGCTCCTGGCTTTTTGCAAATGTCTGCCACCAGACTGTGGTTTCCTCAAAAGCATTTCTTCTTTGAAGTTGCCTTAAGTATTTTTCCCAGAGCTTTCAGTAAAAAAAAAAAATTTAAAAAAAATCAACAAATATTGTGGATTGATTTCAAGCAGTTTGCTATGAGCCTGAAAATTTCATATTGAAAAACTGAGGCTGTTACCAAGTACTAATTCTTCACCTAAGGTAGGTGCTGTTTGTTTTCTTAGAGACTCAAAGACCAAATTACTCCCACAATGAGGACAAATGAATAAAAAAAAAAAAAGGAAGCATATAAACCTGTGAGATAAACGCTGCAGTTATTCCACTCCAGGCTGGGAACATTTTATAAAACATGAAAGTATTTTCTTCCAGGGGAACACAGACCTTGTCTGAGGCATGTGTCTTCAAAAATATGAAAAATACTGCAAATGGTTTGTGACTTTGCAAGCCTAAATGCAAAGGGCATGGCATTTGTGTATGCCAGTATCCTAATGTGTGTTGTGGTTTTCTTTACCCTGTTCTCCTGCTGTGACAAAACAGTGCCCTGTCCTTCATAAAATGCATCACTTAGCTAAGCAAGACAGCCCCAAACTTAGCCAATATAAATAACATCTGATCAAAAGCTACCAGGAGATGAACCCAAAATGGGCACAAATAATTCAAAACAAATTATTTTTTAATTCACCTGCATACTACAGGAACGTTCAGGGGTATTCCTCCATTTCTAGACTTGCACAGTAATGAACCCACTAATAGTATGAGTGGACTGACGTTTACAAGTGGTTTACACATGACTTTAGTGTCATTTAAACACAGAAAATACCAGACCATGTCATTGTGGAACTGGGACACTGGGGATACTTTGTACCTGTCTCAGGTACTCACCTCTCCCGCTCCTGTTCCAAGAGGTTGGTAAAGTCATCGCTCTTGTTCATGTAATCTGTATGCTTATGTTTCTCATTTTCTAGCTCGTAAACTGTGCGGCGATGGCACTTCTCTGCCAACAGGAGCTGTTCCAGCATGCGCCGATACGTCTCTTTCTGCTTTTCTTCAAGTCTGTCCAGCTGGATTGTAGGAAAGGAGAATAGACTGTTTTAAAGGTCTCCTTGCTTACTTCATCTGATTTATTAGCCAACAATGTTGTGTTTGGTAAATGCGAGTCCCATAATTTTATGTCTTGGGCTTTACATAAAGCAGTGACTAGAAATAAGAATATCTGTTCTGTAAAACTAATTATTTATTTGGACAGAGTGTTTGCAATAAACATTTGCATGGTTCTCAGATACACAAAGGACAGAACTTCTTTTAGTTTTAGCATAAGAAATAAAATTGTTGCAGTGCAGAACTTCTTCTGTAGCAAGGTACTATGCACACTTTCCTCTACAGGATATGCCAGGGCAGCATATATGTCCTCAGATCCTGGGAGCCTGAGTGCATGCACCTATATGTAGACTAAACACCTACATGTGAAGCATAAGGTGTAAGCTCAAGACTGAAATTTGAGTTACACATCTTCAGCACACCAATAGAATTGCTGAGACAAAAAGTCTAAACTGTGTAGATTCAGCATAGATTCAGTTTTACCTTACTAAATACAATTTATTATAAGCCTTATGGTTTTCCCCTCAGCCATTTTTTTGACAGAATTTTCTCTCTCTTTATTAGCATCACTTTATCTTTTTTGTCTTCTCTTTTTTTAATTAATTTAATATGCCAGTTATTATTCAAACAAACACTAAGGCCAGGGAGGTGTGCCTAAAAAGTTATCAGGGCACTCTGAAGTCACCATGGCTATTTGTGTTACTCCTTTCCCTGTTTCTTGGGTGCAGATTACAAACTCCATCCTCCTCTTTGAAAAGCAGCACATAGCACTGGCACTTCTGTGATTGCCTGCCCCTGGCACGGCAGCTGCAGGAATCACATCTTCCTCAGCCCCAGATGCACCAAGCAGTTGCTGTTTCACACGGTGCCTCATCAAACTGAGGGAATTAAGAAAGCAGGAGGAGCATGGCGATTTGCTCCCCAGAAGTTGACCATGGCAGACAAAGTAAAACAGTCATTGCATTTTATAAAGGAGGCAGGTTGTGTTCACCCTTTGTAGATCTTTTGCACTTATGAAATTTTGTCACCATCCGATTTTAGTCCCCACATAACCCCTGTGGACCTTCACATGACAAAAATTTTACACTAAGGTCCTTGTCAAATTATCAGCTTCTTTAGACAGAAGCCCTGCTAAGCTGTTTTAATCTTGATCAGCAGTGTTTCATGCATGTTCCCACATGTTAATATTTGCTTTCCTTATTTACTATCATCTCAAAAATTCCAGATGATGATTCAATGAGAATACACATTATAAAGATATCCCATGGTAGACACAATCCTTGGTGAAAAAATTAAATGTTCTAATAGTAGGAACTATGAAGATTTTGACAGGCACTGCACTATATTATATTATACATTGTTACATTCTCCTTCTCCATGCCCTGGACTGTTATGAACCTATAAACATGAGCAGTGGCTGCTTATTTAAGCATTCACATTAGCCTCAGACATCTCCAGGTCTATTATACATTCATTTATTGCTTAGATTTTAAAGTAAGGGATCAGGCCCTCCAGATCTCCTTTATGAGCTGAACTGACTTTGCAGTTCTAGAGCTTAAGTGACGTAAAATGATTATGGATTTATGATACCAAAAATATGGTCAAAGTCAATCTCTGAAGGTCTTATTCTCCTAAATATTCACATGACAATGGTCTAATATGCCAAGAAAGTGAAAAAGTGCACACCAGCGCTGCGAGCAGTAGAGTTTGAAACCTATAATTGAAATTAATTAAAAAAAAGAGGAATGTAACATCCAAAGATTTTTTTCTCACTTGCCAGCACCAGCCCTAAGAAGCATACAAGATCTTGAATGTGTCACCCAGTGACTTTGCTTGCAATTTGTTCTGCAGTCGAATGAACTAGAATATTCAATTTTTCTTTGATTTCCCGTCTTTTGTACAAATGTTGTGTTATCCTCTAGTGTGATTTGCATACCAAATTATGTGGAGTCTCACTTCTGGTTAGTATTCCCCCTGAACAGATATAATGATGTAAATAAAGAAGTTATTACCTCTGAAATTGGTTTCTCATAGACGTCTTCCCCTATAGACTTTTCTTGGGCAAGGATGGCATCTCTATGTAGCACTCGGAGGACATTCTCTGGAGTTGCAGACCCATAATGAGCTTCTAAAACTTCAGGTTTGGTTTTCTCTGTCTTCAGCATGTGAATCACATCCTCCCTTGCCTGTAACATTACAAACCACTACCATAAGCAAACCTATTAACCAACAGGGAATACAGGGGAAAATAGGAACATTTCTTACATATAGAATGCATAGACAAAATTAAAATAAAACCGAAGAATGTTGGGCTGCCGATGCAAATATAAAAACCTTGGGAAATACCAGAGCAAACATGATGTGAGCACTCTGAATGTCATCCTCGTAGGCATTAATTATTCTATTCCTGTCTGACATTACATTTGAATGCTATGAATTTTTATCTGTGTTGAAACTATGTCCAGGGAGCATCATTACTTTTCATATACTTTATCTTATTTGCAGCCCATGCTGTTCCCTGACTGGGGTAAGGATGAGTAGAACAAGGACGAGGACAGGCTGAGGGAGCTGGGATTGTTCAGCCTGGAGAAGAGAAGGCTCCAGAGAGACCTAATAGCCACCTTCCAGTACCTGAAGGGAGCTTATAAAAAGACTGGAGAGGGCCTGTTTACAAAGGCCTGT
>JANIJG010011817.1:27309-54824 GCA_024611175.1 Megaceryle torquata | reverse complement strand
GCCTTCAGGTGTCTCTGCCAATCCTCCCAGTTTTGTGTCATCAGCAAACTTGCTGAGAAGACTCTGTCCTGTCATCAGTGTCATTGATGAAGATGTTGAACAGGACCGGGCCCAGCACGGATCCCTGGGGGACTCCACCAGTTACAGCTCTCCAGCTGGACTTGGCACCACTGACCACCACTCTCTGGACTCTAGTGTCCACCCAGTTACTGATCCATCTTCCTATCTGCTCTTCTATCCCCCACTTCCTGAGTTTCTCCACAAGGATGTTATGGGAGACCGTGTCAAAAGCCTTGCTAAGGCCAAGATAAACTACACCCACTGGTCTCCCTGCATCTATCCAGCCAGCTACAATAGCATAGAAGGCTATTGGATTAGTCAAGCATGACTTCTTGGTAAATCCATGCTGACTACTTCTGAGCACCCTCTTCTTGTCCATGTGCCTAGAGATGACCTCCAGAATGAGCCTCTCCATGGTTTTTCCAGGGAAGGAGGTGAGGCTGACCGGCCTATAGTTTTCTGGAATCTCCTTCCTGCCCTTTCTGAAGACTGGAATGACACTGACTTTCCTCCAGTCCTCCCATTCCCTTCCTCTAGTTCTTCCTGTACCCACTGCTGTTCCTCTGTGGTTTATTTGCAGATTTACTTTGTTTTGCCGGGATGCAATCAGCCTTTTTTAGTCACTTCTTGTATGACAGGATCATCTTCTGTAATCCTGATGGCCTTTTCCAGTGCGGCCAAACCTTTTACATGGGCGCTGGGAATTGCTAATGTGGTTCCAGATGATGCTCCACATGGGGCACTGCCACAGAGCACGTGCTGCTCGCTGAGGTCACCACTGCCTTTTCCACGGCTGCGTCCCTCGGGCCTTTGTCTGGGCACTCCCTCGTGCGGTTCTGGGGGGTGGAAGTACGTGGGAATAAGTTTCAGGAAGAGGCAAAGTGCTGTGTCGGTCTCTGTTGCTATCGGTTACACTCCTAAGAGGACTGCAAAAGCAAATGTGAAACAGTGAATCCAGCTTGCTTCCTGGGAATAGCGCTCTGCGCTTCGCTGTGACTGCTGCAGCCTGACACAGCAAAGTTTGTGAACTGTTACCAGTGTCCGCTGGATAAATCTGCCTCGTTGTACAGTATTTTGAGCCCTCTTTATCAAGGACTTAAAAATGCCTGGGGAATATTTTGGCTCTCCATGAGGGTTAACACTGAAATGGCCCTTAAGTATTTAAGCATTGAACCTTTTTAGTTACACTTACACTGTCTGCTCAGGGAGAGAAATCAGATTGTTCTTCTGTCTCTCCTCATGCTGAAGAGCCGGTGACCGTTCTGAGCAGCGCGGTGTACGGTGTCCTGGGTGCAGAGGCGGCGTGGAGCCCTCGGCAGAGGCTGGGGCTGTCTGGTCGCACGTGCTTCCCGCTCTCAGCCCCGTTAGAAAGCTGCTGGGGCAGAATTCAGAGCGTGGCCCCAAGTTACGGGTCTGGGTCCTGTATTCAGACTGCCTCCACTCGGAGCCAAGCCGTGTGCCTCTTACCCTGATTGGGGGCCTCCAGAGTGCTGGGTAATAGAAATATTAAATAACAGCGTGATTAATGACTTTGTGAAGGTTCTGCCTTGAGTTCAGGAATATTGATACGTGGCATTTTTTCTACCCGTTCAGCACACATACGCTTCCCTTAACTCATGTGGGCTCCTTGGTCTGTCAGTAATCTTTCTTTTAAGAAAAAGAACCTCTTTATATTTTTTTAGATTGATTTGTAATTAAAATGCTAAATCTTTTTGGGAAACAAGTCAGTATCAAAAGTGGTATTAAATATTCTTTGTTGGTGCAGTAGGTTACATATGGATTATTCATTTACCTACCAGACATGTTTATACATAGCTGAGATTTTTTGTTCTCTTTTTTTCCTTTTCTTCTTAAATTAAGTAGTCTTTGAAAATTGAATATGATTTTTTGTTTGCTCTATTGATGCAGTAAAGAAATTATAAAGAAAAGGTAGTAGAGGTGGATCGTGTTAGCTGACCATCACTCATTTTGTTAGTCTTCAGAACAGGAAAATGAAAGCTCCTGGGATTTTTTTTTCCTGAAAATGTACTACTGATGGTTGCTGTTGGCAGACAGACCTCCCTGAGGTATCCATAAAGACCAGGTCTGCAAACAAGTTGGTTTTTTATCATGGTCTCTTGATTAAGCATCTAAGTGACATGGGATTTAGATATATTGGAATTTTTAAAACAGTTGCTCCTGTCTGTCATGTAGAGGGGTCACAGCCTTTTAGAAACCGAAACATGTAAGCCCATCTGTAAATATCTAGATCTCGGTAATGAGTCTAGAAATAAATAGTACAAGCTACAAAACTCTACAGAAACACCCATAGATCAGTTATTTCCTGAGCTACATTTAATTTTACTGTTATAAAAATTTAAAAAAAAATCTAATTTAATTTTGAATTATTTGCATTTTTTAGTGGTAAATTTATAGTGACTGTTCCTCTTGATAGTTCAGTCATTGATGTCACACTTCAAAGACCTGTTCTGAAGAAGTAAGGGAGAGTGTGAGGGAGCGGCGCTGGATGATAAAGGTGCGTCTGGCGCTGCTAAACGGTAACTTAACAGGAAGGACCGTGGCATTGAAATTAGTTAGAAATCACACGGCATGTTCTGACAGCTCCTTGAAGCTGGAAACATGGAACGTGTGAGGTTATTCATTCCTCTGGCACACAGCGCTCACAGGTGTAGCTTCACTGCCTGGCTGAGGCTGTGCGGCCGAGGGGGTCCGTCTGAGAAATGGGCAGGTCCGTAACATACATAGATGACAAACCAATTACAACTTTGTATGTCAATAACCAGCATCTGGAAACTAATCTAGAAATGCTGAAGAACCTTTGCAGGCATGAGTCTAATATAATTAAACAAATGGCCAGGATTTGGGTAGACTTATGCTAAATACCCTGTTTTTCCCCACGGCTGCACCTGCTGGGTTCTGCTCTCAGGAGTCTCCACTGCTTCACAGCAGCCACTTAGCTGGGAAATGGGAACTGTGGGGTCACTCGTAATGGTGCAAGCCAGCTGGCGTGCTACACGTTGCCTCTTTACCACATCCATGTGTTTATGTTACAATACATAACGTGCGTTTAAGTTTTGTGGAGTAAGCAAGTCTTTGTACCAGTCCTGCCAGCGGTTTTACCCAAGTGAGTAATTCCTTTTGCTTTAGTGAGTGTCACGTGTAACTAAGCAGACATTTTCCATGTGGACCAAGTTACTGTACGCCAAGAGAGCTAGTTTAGTCTGACACTGAGTATTTGGACCCACTCACTATTACACTTTATTAAGGGTGTAATTACTCAAAATACTGTTGAAATTAAGCTGATACCTGTGTTTGAGGTAGGAAGCTGCAGAAGTGGTGCGGAATTGTTTGAAATGGTCTGTTTGGGGCTCCAGCTGCCTGCACGTCTGGGAGACGAGGCGGGGTGGGGGGAGCTCAATAGCCGTTTAATTGTATGTACTTTAGCTGATAACTCTAATTCAGGAAATGATAAATTGCTGGACACCTGATTTGTTTGCAAATAAAAAGTGATAGACTATTTTATAATGAGTTGATCTGTGTACCCAGCCTGGTTTTTTTAACCTTGAATGAGTAATAGACATTTAGTGTTAATTCGGCTGCAGTGGATCAAGTAGCCTGCGAAGGGAGCTGACGGGCAGGCACGGCGGTGTGGCTGGGAGGCGAGGGTGCTGGGGCCGTGGCTGCGGGGACCTGTTAGAACCGTCCTGACGAGGGCTTCAGAATTCACCTTCTAACCCGAACTGCGGGCGCGTGTTTTCGCGAAGCGTTCCTGAACTGCCCCCGTGGCTTGTTTCCGAGCGGGTTTGCTGTCCCCTACCAGCGGCAGGGTGACTCCGGACACCCGGGCGCTGCCGCAGCTTCGGCCGCGCTCGGGCACCCCGGCAGAGGCTGCCCGGCCGCCGGGGCCGCCGGGCTGAGGGCGCAAGGGCCGGCCCGGGGCAAGGCGCTACTGGCCCAGGCCAAGGCGCTAGCGGCCCAGGCCGGGCACCCGGCGGCCCCTCGGCGGCCGGGCGCGGGCAGCCCCCGGGGCGTCAGCCGGCAGCGCTGGGGCGGCGGCCGCGGGAGGGCAGGGCCTGCGCCCTTCCCGCCAGCCGTGCGGCCGTTGGAAGTGGCGACGCGAAGCGCTCCCGGCGAGGCCTGTCGCTGCCGCTGTCGCTGCCGCTGCCGCTGGGTGACGGCGCCTTCGTGGGCACTGCCCGCTCCGTCTGCCGCGGCCGCAGCTCCCCGCTTGCGGGTGCCCCGGCGGAAACGTGGCAGCCGATACCCGCTCTCCATCTTCAGGTTTACGAATACGTAAAATATGCTTTTCATCGTTGCTAGCAGAGCAGGCCGGTAATCAATAACAGCAGGCGTGACAAACGCTGTTGACATACGGCATGGCCAAAAGGACTGGCAAGAGATAAGGGCTTCCTGTCAGCGGTGCCCCACGCTAATTAATATTCAGACATTGTCATGTTCGATGATAAATTAATTCCTTGAACTATATTGATATAGTAGGTTAAACATTGAAAAAGTTGGGTTGAACTTTGACTTTAAATATTCATTAAAGCTAATTATGGATTTTATGACTACATGAATTACAGTTTCTGTGTCATCATTGGCAATTTATTTTAAATTTATTTAAAGCAATCTTTATATATTAACTTTATCACATTCAGTGAGGTAATGCAGTAAATGTTTACTCTGTGCAGTAATTAAACTTGTATTCGGCTATTTCCTTTATGCATTAAATTTCCACGGTTGAAATGACATGCTTTACAAGTTATGCCTACTAACTGATAAAAAATATATATAAGCAGCTCTTTAAATCTTCAGACTTCTGTGGCTGTATAATCAAAGGGATAGTGGTTTTAATAATGGCAGATGTGTAATCCATCGGAACCGATTTGTTTATCTTGCCATTGGTACCATCTTTTGCAGGCGAGTCTTCTGGCGTGGATTAAGGGAAGAAATTTCCAATAGCGTGCTGAGGGTCATTCTGGAACCCAGTTAAAAGCAGCGAACGTTTAACTTTGGTCTGCTCCCAGGGAGCAGATACTTAGGGGGTTTTTTTCCACAAGACATTTTGGGGGGAAATGCAGAGCTCTTCTAATTGCCGTGCAATAACTGTAGGTTCAGTTTTGCTCTCTGTTTCTATAGCAGGCAGCGCAGTTCTGTGCACACGCGTGGCGAGAACAGGCAGGTATTCCTGTCAGTCCTGCAAAAAGGCATTTTGTTAATAACATTACCGCCGTGAGATAATCGCCCGGCCTTTTCCCTCAGTTCCTGAACGTTTCCGTAAGGGACATTCTCACAAAAGCTTTCAAAGGCCATGATGTGTTTGACTGTGTACTCTACAATCAGCGGGTGTGATACCAAAAGAGTTTCTAGGAGTTCACAAAGGAAATTTTCCCTACTCAACCTGTAGTGTTATGTGTGCAGGTCTAACTGTTTGATTTTAGGAGTGTTAGAGCAAAGTTGTTTACTTATAATGTGCAGGGGAGACAGAAGAATAATCGGCAGTCTGGTTCTATATTCCTGTGCGTTTCTCAGCTAATTGTCCAAGCTAAACGTTGCTGTTGTTCATGACTGGCCTATCTGATTTGTCACTTTTTGATGCTTTCTGCTGTTTTAGTTGGGTTATACGTATATATATTCGTGCCTAATTATGATGCTTAAACTCCTCTATGAAGCAAAATGTGAGTAAAGTCCAGCAGAGCCACCAGCAGTGCCTGAGTGGTGTTTCCGCACGGTCACGGGTGTTACTGCGGTTGGTGTATATGCTCGGGGGAGTAGCCAGGCAAATGGCACTCTGATGAAGGCCCCTCTCTTTGGCCAGCCTCTGCATTCACCAGCAGGGTACAAAGCCACTTGGTGGATGAGACCAGAACATTAGGCCCGTGGTCACCAGCGTGTGCTGACCTTCCTGAACCTTTAGAAACTTGTGGTTATTACTGAACACAAGGGTGTTTTGATACAGTTGCAGGGCTAAGGGTTGGCAGGTTGGCCTTGCAGATGAAGAGCTTTCTGCTCTGAGCCTGAGCGTGAGCCGGCTGTTCACCGCTCTGCAGCAGGGCACTGAAACAGTTTTGGTGACTAGCCTGTGTTAGCAGACTGCTCGCAAGTCGAGCAGAAAGGATCGTGGCTGCTCCCTCCACTTTGTTCTGGTACAGCGCTGCACGTGCGGCGGAGCCTCTGCCATCTCCTGTGCATCTCCCAGCGCAGTGCCAGTACCACTGGGTCCAGGGTGGCCAGTAAGAACTTGTCGCGCTGTGTCTGAGCCATCATCTCAGACCGAGGTTGCTCTGAACGCTTGAGATGAAAGCGCACAGCCCATCCATTCAGAGATGACTGCGGCCCTGGCCGGGGCGCCCACAGCTGCGGGACGTGCATCCTCCCTGGCTGTTGGGTGACGTCAGCTTCAGTGATCCTCATTGTGCGTTATTTTTCAGGCTTCTACTCTAGAAAGATTGTCATAAAGAAGGCTTAAATATTTGCAGATGTGCTGATTCACGGGTCTGCAGTCGTTGACAGATGCAGCAGGAACTGAGAAAGGGAGGTGCAGTACATAACACGACTTCTGAGGTTGACTTTAGTAACAGCACCTGCTTACAGATGGCAGAGAATTTATGCTAGCAGCAGAAGTAATCGATTCCAGTGGTGCTTAAAGTGGAGCAAATAATCACAGAATCATAGAATGGTAGGGGCTGGAAGAGACCTCTGGAGATCAGAGTTTCTTTACATTTGAAATTTTTAAAAGTCGAACTGTTTTGGGGTGGTTTATTTGTAATGCATTTCTGTGTTGTATTACTAAGATACTGTATGTACTGCTGCAGCTGTATGTGCCACTGCTTCTTTTTCCAAAGAATATTAACATTGTAAATAAGAAGATAAAGCAGAGTTCTAGACTTTGAATTAATACCTTTTAACTTTATTGTTTAGCTGTCATTTTATGAGAAACAAATTGAATTAACATTATCTCCTCAACAAACAGGCCCAGGCATTTGGCCCTGAAAGATTCTTTTTACTTCTATTTCATTATGTTAGGGCAGTGCATTGTAACTGCACTCCATCAGTTTTACAAGTTAACATTTATGTACATAAACCTGATTAAGTCTATAACAATGCGGAAGACAGCGATAGCCATCAGTTCCATTCCATTATGGTCTTGCTTCTTTGCAGTGGTGTGTTTAGAATTGCACAGTTGAGGCCTATCTGTCTATCTAGTTCCTGTGTGGGCTGCCCTGGGTGTTCCTGTGCTGGCAGGGGGGTTGGACTCAACGATCTCCAGAGGTCCCTTCCAACCCCCACCATTCGATGGCTTTATCTTAATGTCAGTACTATCAGTTCCCAAAGCTGCCCAGTGCTACTTAATCTCCTCTGCACAATTAGTTGACACTCAGTGCTACAAATGTCAACTATCAAACCAAATTTTTGCCACATAATTTTTCAAAATTTGTTTTAAAAATGAGATGAAAACTTTTAAGAAGTCAAGCAGTGGCCAAATCAGGATGCTCAGAAATGAAGTTGTAGCTTGAGCACAAGTGGCACTACTACTATTTTTAATAGAAACACATCATCTAAAAACAGGTTTTAGAGCATCTTGATGTACATATTGGTGTCTTATGCATCAGAATAATCCTGTCACCTAGATTTAAATTTTCACCTGTCTTCACAATTATTTGTGCTGATTTGGATAGGTCACTATTTCCAATTTTTTTTTTTTTTTTTTTTTTTTTTTTTTTTTTTTTTTTTGTGAGCCTTACACTTCCATTTCAGCTGTGGCAAGGGGAATTCAACTGAGACCAAAGGGAGAACAGCTTCCCTGGAGGTGGTCAAACACTGGAATGGAGGCTTCAAAAGGGGATGCAGTCTCCAGCCCTGGGGATTTTGGAATCCTCTGGACAGTGCCCTGAGCAGCCCAGTGATCAGCCCTGCTTTGGACAAGGGTTGAGCTGGAGACCCCAAAGGTCCTTCCCAAGCCTCCATGATTCTGCTGTCCTAGATTATGAGAAAAATAAAAGCTCCTTTAAAACCAGAATTACTTAGATGCTATAGGTAGGCTGAACTGGCCACGTGTTACATTTGTTTTTAAATTTTTCAGAGCTGAGGCATTTGGGATGATGTTTTCCAGATGCTTGCTGAGAATCAATTTTTCTTTCTGAAGACCATGTAAGGAGGTATGAAATAAAGCTGTATCCTTATACTGAGTTCTTAAAGAACAGTATTATATAACAGTGTTATCTTTATGTATGTCAGTTTTTGCCCCATGTGTTAAGAAAGGGATAAACCAGCTGAGAGGAATTCAGAAAGAGGAGGAGAGGGGAGGATGGCTCAAGGCTAGAAAAGATAGCTTTAATGCACTCTGTGAAGTTAATAATGGTTTCTGGTAAAATACAGTAATCATATAACCTAGAACTCATTCTGCTGATTATGCTTTACTCTTTTTTTTGTACCATAAATACATGTATCAAATTCAAATTATTGAAATTTCATACAATACTTATGTTGTCAGCTTTTACCTAAGGTCAGCTCTCTTGAGTAAATTTGCTCACTGTAGTGTCCTTCCACTCTGGAGTACTTTCCTTCATAACTGGTTGCACTGATTTCAGGAGGAGAAGAAGGGCACGCGTATAAAATGTGCTGATGCTAAGGATGTAGGGAGGTTAAGATGAAGTGCTGTGGTACAGAACGTCGTCCTGAGACACGTACTCACCCGAGCAGTATTTTCAAACCCTGTCCTCTGACTACACAAGGCGTGTGAAGGAAGGGCACTGCAGCTGAGCCCCGTGTTCCAGCCCCATCCCGAGCCCCTGGTTTTGACCAGCCTCACTGGAACTTAGTTTTATTGAGGAGAATTCTGAAAAGCACTTTCTTCCATCCATGGTTTTCCGCGACGCTGCTGTGTCCAAGCGGTGCCGATGTGCATTTGAGGGAGCAGGCACTTCTAAGCATTTGTCTTCCCACAAAGTTTAAAGTTTTGACAGCATGTATTTTTCTTTGTTTGTTTGAACCAGGTGGTTTGTAAGTTAGTTTAGCTAAGTTATTTTCAAGTACAACAACAGAATTTTACCTATAGCTCACGTGTGATTTTAAGACTTCTATCTAGTTTCAGATAAAGCTAAAACAGAACTCTGAGAGACAAAGTACGCTTTTCTCTGCAAGAAACCTCAGAAAAACATACCGCTATTTAAGAATGATATCCTATTTTTAAAATCCAAAGGCCAGAGAAGGGTGAAAGTTCAGCTTGAGCCAGCAGCGCGTTCTGTTGCTAATGCGGTGTCTGCAGTTCGGAGCTGGATATTCGGTGGCAGTGGTTTTGTCTCGTATCAGGATTTCTTTTTCTTTTTTTCTGGCAGCGTGTCCTTGTTGCAGGATAGTTAACCTTGAGTCCTCCACCAAAGTGTCTCCTGCATTTTCTTATTTGCCTCCTCCATGTTATAAAAGAGAAAACCAGAGACCTCAAGGAAGCTGGCTGGGTCGTAGGAAGCGTACTCATCAATTAAATGCGTGACAGTGTTTTCTGTTGGATGGACTAATATGTCAAGGAGATGGGCAGGACCTCGTGTTTGTGCTTTTGACAAATCAGCAAATGTTTAATCTCTGGATGTGCAGCGTCTCATAAATAATGTAGCAGTCACTGGACCAAAACACGGCTCTGCCAGGAGGGTCTCTGTCAGGAGGGGAGTAAAAGACAAAATGAAACTAAATCATCCTTTTTGTTTAATGCGCGGCTTCTTTTATACTTCTCAGCAAGAGCTTCTCTAGCGGCAGGCCGCTGCCCCCGCCCCTCAGCTGCTGTTGTGTGCCTCAGATGGATCTAAAGGCTCGTCAAGTTCTCATTTAAAATTTATGCATTTTTTTATACATAAAGTCTATTTACACTACTTTTTCCATTCTCACTTATTTTCCTTTCTTCTGTTACGTAATTTTCCTTTCATTAAGCGGGGGAAAACAGTGTTGTAGGACTGTGAAGAAGTACAAGCGAGCAGCGAGCTCACAGTACACTGGGGTGAAATCTTGGCAAAGCTTCCGTGACAGAAATGGAGCAGGGAGGGACTGTCTCAGCTTGAGCACCCTGGGGTAGCAGCCTTCCAGCCGTGGGGCTTCGCTGGAAAAGGAGCTGGTGTCACTGCTGGGAGGAAGTGAAGAAAAGACTGGAGCAGGAAGGCCAAGAGGATTGTCCCTACTGAGGGAACTTTGGAAGTTTCAGGATAGGGAAAAATGATGTCACCTGCATCGGAAGGCTGTGGAAGCATCTTCTGCAGAGGTTTTTGGGTGCAAGTTAGAAAATTGTTTGCTGGGCATGACTTAAATTTGTGACTTGCAAACCCCGGAAAATGTTCTGTTGGAGGAACAGTCATGTCCACGATAGTAGTGTCATCTTGCTGTGTCACCTTTCACGTGTCAGGAACAGTCAGTCTAGCTGACTGGCGGGCCGGGTCCCGCCTGGGTGGCCAGTACTGGGCCAGATGAGGGATGGCCAGCAATTCCTGTGTGGTGAGCCATGCAAAAAGCCCTTCACCAGCCGCTGCAGGCCCGCGCTGGCCATCCTGCAGCCAGTGTGTGACCAGGGGCACCTCACCTGCCGAGCTGGAAAAGACCTCTGGGCTAGATGGGCTCTTGCACTTGAGATCTTCACATCTTTAGCTTACTTGTGTGAGACACTGTGATTGCAAGAGGGAAGGGACAGACAGATATGAGACACTGGAAGCTCAAAGTGGGTTTCCTCATACCTCATGGGAAGTCTGTGGCAGAGAAGAGGGTCCCAAAATGCACAGTAGGCACCAGCTGGATGGCACATGCTGCACTGGGGTCGGTCTGAAGAGAGGTGGCATTGCAGCTCCTGTCTGCGGTGGTACCAAAGTGCTGGTGCCCCTGCAGATAAGGGGTGTGCTTGGGTGGTGTTCTGGGAGAGTGTGCTGAGGGTTGAGATCTCACAAATCTTCAGAAACCAGGAAAGTACTGAAGTACCATGAGGAGGAGGTGCTAATATTTTGCTGAATATGGGTGGATTTAGGCATGCTTTTCAAGTGGATGTGCTAAGATGGGAGTTTATAAGCTTTTCTGAATGCAGTAGAGGTTACGTCTGTGTTTATGTGCTTTTCCTGGTCATGGGCTCATCATTAAGACTGTCACAGAGTTCCATAGTTGGATTAGGGCACTGTTTTGAAAAAATCTAAATTGATAGCTGCCCAGGACTAGATCAGCAGGAGGTACAAGTCCTGTCTAAATCCAAACTACAAACACATAGTATTTTATTTTCAATAGTAACTCAAGTTTTTTATCTGTTGTTGTGTGCACTAAATTTTACTTCTGCTCATACTTAGAAACACATCACTTCTGCCAGTGGTACGAAGTTGGGGAACCTGTGCCTGGCTCTCAAAAGCTTTTTGAATCAGCCCTTCTCTTGCTTCTGTACTGAAATGTCCAAAACCACTTGTTTTGCCAGAAATTGTCAGGCTTTTATTAAAAAAAAAAAAGCTGGGGCTGTATTTGGTGTGTAGAAGGGTAGTTGTCTGTGTCACTAGTGGCGTCAACCCGTTTGCATTTGGAACAGTACACCTGGTAGTTGTGTCCTTACTGTGTTCAGTCAGCTGTTGGGGATCCTCTTTGTAATGGCTTCTGAAACTTCAGAGAAGCAACAAAGGATTTTTTTTCTAGACCTTAGAAAATATAAAAATGTGTAAATTTCTTTACTAGTATTTCATTTGTTCTAGTTTTCTTTAATTGGAAAGCACGGTACTTGTTTATTTTTAGCCAGCCAAAGTAGTTATTTTTATAATTTCTTGTTTTATTGTTGTTTTTTACAGGCTCTAGGAAGTTTTTACTTTCTTCATGAATCTTTGAAAAACATCTACCAGTTTGATTTTAAAGGTAAGCGAAGGAATGAAATGTTAGCTGTTGGTTGGCTTGATGCATCAAGGCAGCTTTTCGGTCACCTTCTCCGACAGCGGTGCCTAGCAGCTTTCCACGGTGCGCACACTGCTGTATAATGCATGCAAGTCCATCGATGACAGACGTTACTTTTCTTACCTTCTATAGACCACTTAGAAGAAGTCAATGGACCGGGCACAGGTTGAAAACTGGTGCATTAATCATCCCCATGCAGAGGGACCTTTGGATCCATAGAGATCCCTGATGATTTCGGAAGAACCCTGAATGGCCACAGGGTTCTTCCATGTAGATCAGATATAGGACCAAGACCTTAAACGTCCCAACAGTGATGGTCATTTTGCAAAGCAGCTGAGGTAGATTTATGGTTTAAATTACATTGGAGCGGTGCAGGTCAGCAGGAAGGTGTCATTGTTTTTAACCCACATTGATCCATTGGGTTGGAGGTCTTGCTAAATCTCAGAAGTTTAAAAGTAATGTAGGCTATATACATTAAATATTGGAAATACCGTAGAAAATTATTGAATGCTTCCCAAGGTGTATATAGAAAAGATTATATAAAATTTATGTTATTTCAGCTGAGAACTCTCTATATATTAAATATAAAAATCTTCTGAGCGTCATTTAGCTTACCAAGCTGAATCACATTAACACATCTACCATCCCATTAATTTGAGACACTGTTGAAATGGTGGTAACTGTGGAGTGAACTAATTGTCTTAATTATACAGATTCATTATTTTTGTTCTCAGTACAGACAGATTCTCTCTGCTCATGTAATTGAGGGTACAGGCTCTTCTTTCTCTGAAATTTTTGAACGGTACTTCCACATACATAGCAATTCAAGATTTAGCCAGTAAGACCTCCTGTCATCATTGGTTTCAACGCTGAAGGAAATTTTAGCTATAATACCACAGGCAGGTCAGAGCAGATTTTCATTCTGAGAGTCCGTGCTGCAGCACTCAGCAGGGATGTAGGGACTGCTAATGAGAGGCCAGGCCTGGTTCTCCCCGGCGAGAACAGCTCTGCAGACGGTAAGTGCTGAAGTGCTGGAGGAGGTTGGTGTCTCTCGGGAAGCTGGGCTACCCAGGTCCCTGGGCTGAACAGCCTGCTGCTGGTCCGCGCTAGTCATGGCGCTGAAGTCATTTTGCCACGGGAGCAGCTTTGTGCATCAGCAGTAGGTGAGCTGTGTCTGCACACCTTGCCCCTGAGCCCACAGCTTCAGCGCACGAGCGCTGGGGGACCGGCAGTTTTTGCTCTGAATCCTACCTGAAGTTCCCTCCCGCCGCTCACAGACCAGAGGTGTCCTGCTCTAGCGGCATCTCACAGAGTGAAACAACAGGCGTTTAAAAAAGAAGAGCTTTCTGAGTTTATTAGTGGTTGTTTCACAGCTTATTTGCTACTGTACGGCTTTTAGAAGAAAATGTAAGAATCAGAAAAAGGTGGAAGGAAAAAGTGTAGGGGAAAATAAGCAATATAAAAGAAATAAGCAAATACTTTCTCAGAAAATAACCGCTTCAAATGTCCAGCGCTTCATCTGGCTCAGCAAAACCTTAGAGAGCCTGATGGGGTGTGAACCGTGCACGTAAAGGTGTGTTTGGCACAGTCATGGCTTGGAAAGAAAAAGCTAATAAAAATCCAAGGAGAGCAGGTGCTACACTGAGGGGTGCTGTAAGTCACCCGCTGTCCTCCTGATGCAGAGCAGAGTCTGTCTCCCAGTGTAGTGTTTGTAAAATACGACCCTGAAGGCTCCCATCTTTCAGAGGAAATGTAAAACTTGACTCTTTCCTCATGACTATTGACATTTTCACAGTGTATTAAGCTCTTAAATCAGAGGAAAAATCCAAATGGATATACACGTTCTCTGCACAAAAATCATTATGAAACTCTGGTTCTACTCAAAAGCATGCAAAAAATAGATGTTTATATACAATTCAATATTCCTGTAACATCACTGTGTCTTTTCAGGATTCACTGCACAGTTGGATGTGACTGAACACAGTCTTTGGGAAAAAAGAAAAAAAATACTGTCTCTGTTTTTAAGTTCTCAGGAAGACACATTTGAGTTTTAAAATGAGAGCCATTTTCTCCTACAGCCTCACGTGTTATTTGCTACAGCATAGAAGGTGCTGGACTATTTGTACAGTGGTCAGAGGCCCAAAAGTTTTCTTACAGTGAAATCTCTTGACGGCTGTGTGTTTTAACGGGCCATCATCCCCCAGAGGGCTTTGCTGGGTGGGGTGATAGATAGGCCACTTGCAGTCCACCAAGAATCTCATTGTCTCTGGTGTGAGATGAGAAACAGTGTAGAGGTATTTTTCCATGGAGATGAACAAGAAGGCTTCTTTCCTCCTGCATTTGCTTCTCAGCAGGCACGGAAACCAATCTCTGGTTCGTATTTACCACTGACATTAACGTAAGTCGATGTAAAGTTGCCTCCCTTCTGCCAAGGGCTGCCTTTTATTTAGGTGCTCACAGCAGAGCCTCTGGTCCTTGCAGTTCTGCCAAATGTGTGCTGTATCCTGAATGACACCGGGATCTTTTTGCTGACGCTGTTAAACTTGCTGAAAGAGGCACATCCATCCATGATCTACTTAGAATGATGCCACATTAGTTTATCAGGGTATCTGTTTAGTCTTCCTGTGGGAGCCAGACCTCAAAGTGATTGGCACATAAAGAATTATGCGGTTTTTTTCCCCTGAAGATATATTGCTACATTACAGTAAATGCTGCCTCAGATTATATAAAACACTTTATCTAGACAACTTAAAGTGACAAGTTTTTGTATTGCTTGGTATTTTCACCAGATATCCAGTAGAACTGGATAGTTCAGGGCTCTTGATAATGGAGTTCTCTTACGCATTCCTACTCAAAACTCAGTCTCGTTGGGTAGTTCCAGTTCAGTGGGAGCTGTAAGATAGCTGCCTGAACTTCTGAGCCAGAGGGGTTTGGAAATGAAGTCAGGTTCTCCTCTTTAGACAGGCCGATGCGTTGCCCTGGGCAGGGGAGAGAGTGAGCACGAAGTGGCTGCGGAAGCAGAACCTCTTGCTGGTGAGCGGTATGGATGCACAGATTGATTGTTAAGGCTGAAGAGCCTGTGCTGTTCCTGTCTGTGATGTAACCATTCGTTGAAGACCCTGGAAAGTCAAGTGTTTTACCACTCAGTGCCTTTTACAAACACAGCACCCATCCCAGCCTTAAATTCGGCTGTCAGCCTCACGTGCTGATAGCCAGACATGGCTAATCTGAAAGGGGTGGCTGCCACGGGGTTTGAGTGGAGTGATTCCAGTTCATCCTCTGCGTATCGCCAGAGCAAGAGTTTTATTTTCCCATTTTGCAATAATCTTATCAGGAGAGCTGAAGCAGAAGGCCTAGTATCAGTGAAGGCCAATTAAAAAACAGGACCCTGTTTTTTACTCTGAAGTGTGTTCAAGTGACTATACAAATACCTTAGAGCTGACTGAGCTGCACGTATAAGCACAGAATATTTCAGGAGGAAATAAGGCAAAAAAAGAACGTGTTTTTGTCCCGAGGTCTGATTTTTACTTCTTTAGTCAGCTCAGTGCTGGTGTATTTTTGCAAAGACCCTTCCACCTATTTTGCAGATGCCGTTGCTTTGCCAGTGAGTGCTCTAAGTTGCTTATAATGCTAAAGTTATGTATGTTAATTTTGTTTTATATCTCTTCCTAGCTAAGAAGTATAAAAAGGTTACTGGGAAAGAAATCTACTCAGACACTTTAGAAAGCACGCCCATGCTGGAAAAAGAGAAGTTTCCACAGGATTATTTCCCTGAGGTATGTACAGTCCCGTGGAGCATTGCCAGTCATTAGGTTTGATTCTGATTTTCTCACTTGAGTAGCTACTCTCGGCGATGTAAAGAAGGTCAGAAGCGAGTCTGTTTTTTTGATTTGTTTGTCAGTTTCTCGTCACCTCTAATAGATGTTGTAAGTCATCGCGTGGGTTTACCAAATTCAAATGGAGGTCTTTGTAGAGTAGGAAATCTTTGTGACCGATGGAGACGGTGATGAAAAGACTTGTTTGTGCATTTAAAACCAGAGAGACTGCGCACGGTGCCAACTGCAAGTGTGCTTTGGGGAGACTTACTCTTTGGCAGGCTGAGACGCGACTTTGAGCGGATCCCATTTGCATTCAGCGGCAGCAGCTCTGTAGTCGTCCTGGTTTCTGCTCAGCACAGCTCGCTGCTGCTGCAGGCAGTGCAAGTACCTGGAAAGGGAGAGGGTGCTTTCTTACTGGTGCAACACCACACCTAACTTGAAAACATATTGATGTTTTCCTCTGATGCCACCCTCAGGCTCCCTTTGTTTTGTGTTTCTCCTAAAAACTGGGGGGTGCTGTGTAGGTGAAGGTGAAGGTCTCATCAAACCCAGAAACACAGGCACAGCTGAGGGGTTTCTCCCAGTGCACCTGCAAGTGCAGTCTTTGTCTGCACTTCTCTGATGTTTAATTTGCTCATTTTTAATTTCTGAAGAGCATCTAGGGAAGGGGTGTTCAATGGTTAGAGTTTACACCCAGCCAGATTACTAAACCTGTTGAATTCCTGTAACATCTGCGGATCAAACAGGCACGTTACTACTGCAGCATAAGGAAGAACTAGATGCGCTTTAAAATTTACATCAGAATTTAGAATAAATATACACACTTAGAGATGCTTGTAAGGTGTGCCTGTGCTTGGAAGAGCACTGCATAAATAATTACGGCTTTGATGGGATGTAGGATATTCATTTCCTTACCTTTGACACTAAATTGTTTGTTTTATATTCTATATCTCTGTACTGGAAGGGAAACTGTCTTTGACATAATTTTACTAGCTGCTACGTCCTGTGAATACACATCTTAAACACTTCTTTGAAGTTAAGTGCTGTATCATTTTGAAGGAAGTTCAGGCGGTTACTTAGATGTTTATTTTTCTCCTCCATCAGCAATAAACTGTAGCAGCACAGGTGATTGGCAGCCTAAGTAGGAAACGAGCAGTGCTGTTGAGGGATTTGATAGTAACACTGAGAGCATGGAACAGCAGTGTGCCAATGCTGGTATCACACTTAACAGCAATAGCCCAAATTATGGATTGTTCATTGATACCCAGGAAGAATTATTTCCATTGTTACTTCACTGCTGTTGTTTCATCACGAGACTGGAAAATTTGTAACTTGTTCCGCATCGTTTATTACTGCCTCTTACACCAGCAGTTCTTCACAGCCTCTTGGAGAAATGGGTGAGTGTAGTGGCTTCCCCACGCTGTGTCTGCCCCGGGGATTGTGCCGTTTCCTGTGGGCACTCAGGGTCAGTTGTTCCTGCATTTGCATTTGGAGCAATAGCGTCTGTATTCGGTACCCCTGCAGCACTGCCTCAGGCACAGCGTGTTCCTGTGTCATCTGCCCTAGGGGGTCCTGCTCTGGCGGGGGGTTGGACTGGATGATCTTACGAGGTCCCTTCCATCCCCTACCATTCTATGATTCTGTGACAGGGCTGTTGGGTCCAGAATCCAAGAAGCAGCTAAATACTTTCTGAGGATCTGACATCTTCACGCTGTTCCCGCTCGTTACGTCACCTTAAACTGACGTTTCCAAGGAGTAAGCACCGTGGTCTGGTGTTGATACTCTTTACCTGGAGGAGGAATAAATCAGAAAAGACAACATCCACAAGCGCTTGCAGTTATCTGAAGGAATCCCTGCAGCACCTTTATAGTTTAGGTCTGTTCTGCACACAGCGCAGTTGTGCTGGGCAAGCTCACAGAATGGGCTGGGCATGGGATTTACCCGTTTTATTTCAGAGCTTCACACAGTGGGAGAAGAAAGTGACAGGGGCTCGCCGGGACTGCGGCAGCGTCGCTGTTCGCAGTTCTGTGACTCCCGTCCTGATTTGGCATGCACTGTGGCACGGACCAAGCCGGCGCATTTCTCCTGTGGCGTGAAAAGTTTGAAAGTAATTGTGGTGGTTTTTAGACTACACCGTTTTCCTTTTGGACTGAAGACCAAAGAGTCTCTCGAGCACATACAAGTACAGCACCATCAAAGCACCAATTATGGCACAGTTTTGCTTCTCATAGGCACATTCCTAATTGTAAAGCTAAAATTAATCTTTTTATGACCTACTTCCTTCCTAGACAGGTGTTGGTAATAACAGTGCCAATTAACAAGGCCACAAAATGATGTGTATTTTGAAAATGCATTGACACAGGAGAATGCACGAGGAGCCTCTGTCCCAACATTCCATTTACATGCTCTTGTGTGGTTTAGCCAGACTTCTCATATCACATTTACAATGTTTTGTGTGAGAAATGGTTTAAGACTCATTTCTTTTCTTTTTATTACTGCTGCTTAAGGATGATCTAAAAGTAATTACAGTGATTGAGGCATAATGCAATTCAAAATAATTACAGCCCACTGCATATAAAACTAACAAAACTTTCTGTCTTGATTTATGGCTCCTCTTGGCTAGGCATAAGACTCAAACGATGCCTCTGGGAGCAACACTCCAGATAATGTTAGGCCATTTAAAAAAAAGCAGATTTGTGTAGTCTATCAGGCCTGAGTAATTTTTTTTTTCCCATAGTGAGAAATTGGTTGTTATCATAGATCACAGATACTGCTCAAAGCTCTTATGAAAGATGAATTAATTTCACTAATGCTTTAATGCAAACCTTTCATGGAGAAGGCTGTATGGTGATAACCTTACTGCGGTCTCTCCTTTCTCAATGATGATTTATGTTGTCTTTTAGTAGATGAAACTGCCTGTATTCACAATCCATCTGCTGGCTAAAGGAATCCTATTAACAGAGGATCTGAGAGGAGACTTAATACTATAAGGTGAAAGATGTGGTATCCCCTTTCTGGGACATGCAGTAGGAATTTTTTTTCCTATTTTAAAATGTGGGTACCTCTCTGCGAGTGCACAGATGATCTGTAGCATCTCTACCCGGTTTTATGCCAGCTTACAGATGGTGGGTCAGTTAGTGACTATTTGATCAAGTCAAAACACAGGTTGTTGCTTTGAAACCTGCAATAAGAAGCAATTTTCTCTTTGCTCCTTCCCAAGCTATAGTTCTTTAAATTCTATTTCCAAAAGTTTCTTTTTTCCAGACACTCTTATTTGGAAATATTCAAGACCATCATCAGTGTTCCCAAACATGTCAGGCATGTTGTTCAGCTGCAGTGTGCATGTAATGTGAAGGATGACATTCTATATTTAAGATGTTAGGCAGTGGTTCAGCTCCTGGGCTGTTAGGTCCAAAGCCTGCTAGCCTTGGCATTCCTGTTAAATAGACAAATCATTAAGAAGTCAATTATTTATTGAAGTTAAAGGAATTAAATAAGTGTGTTCATGTTGTGAGTATCTAACGGTAACTTACAGGTTGGGGTGGGGGAATATACAAATTACACAATAAAAGGGCTGTTATTTTATGGTACAGAGACATAGGTGACCTTGCTTTATTCAGCCCAGGATGGGTAATGTTCTTCAGCCTGAGCTGAAGCACCTCCCTGGTTTCCTGCGCTGGCTTTGACCTGGGCCAGGTAAAAGGCCCAACCTGTCATGTTTCCATCCACCACTGTTGCTTTTGTGACTAAGTCATGTGCTCCACCAATTATATCATCTGGCTGCATGCATAACTCCTAAAGAAAATCTTAACTGCAAGAGAATGAGGTGAAATGCTGAGTTAGGGTCATCCTGACTGTAGCAGAAAATACGCCGTGAGGTCAGGGTTCTGATTTGGTCATTTTGGGACAAGTGATGTAACCTCACTCTGGGTGGTCCCGTGCCGTGTTATCACCGTGATGCTATTACCTTAATAGTATAAATTCTATCATTGTAACTATCTACCTTTAATGACTACTTTATAAAATAAGTGTTGTAATAACTCTTTGAGTTCTAAGAAAAAGTGAAGTGAGCTACAGAATTGCTATCATGTTTTGGGTTGAGTGTCTTTAAAGTTTAGGACCGTTGTTTATACTCCTATCAACCCTGAATTCTACTGTCCAAAGAAAGGAATTTCTATAGACTTAAATGTCTTCTAAAATAACTTCTAGTGAGGGAATCCTGTACCTCTGTTGTCTGGCTGCTTCCCCGGTGATGTGTACAGCAGGCAGCTGGCACGTCCCGTGGTTTTGTATGTAAAGTAAGCGCAGCAAGCGTGGATTTTACCACATAGTTCTTGTATTTGTACAGACACTTAAAGGTGGTCTTCCAATAGATACACTCTTACCATATTCTTTATACTCGTATTTTTCTGGTAAAAAAAGGGTAGTGAGAGCAGCATGTGAAAATCAGTTAAATTATTACACTATATAATAGACTTTGTCATTAGATAGATTGACTTCATGTCCTTCAGCTCTCACTATACATTTTTTTGCTGAGTGCCCTAGATACTGCCTTTTGCAGACTTCTGAATTTATATAGTGACTTCTAAAAATCTTTATCAGTAAAACTATGACTGGTAGTGCTGTTACAATGCTTGATAGCGTTCAAAGGCTGAACAGGGCTCCAGTTTTCCATATACTGTGTGTTATTCTGAAATGTGGGGAAGTTAGAACAGTGCTTGGAGCAGTTTGTGTATAAACTCCTAAAAACACAAGAGCATAAATTATTAGTTTCTGTAACCTGGTCTAAGGAAAGAAAGGAAGTGATTTGGGGAAAGGATCTACATTCCATGTGCTTTTTGTGGGCGGCCATTGTAGCGCGGTCTCCTTTCCCTGGCCTGCTGAGTGTGCTGTGAGTCGGGGTTCCTGCGTGAGGCTTTGCAGAGGTGTTCCCCCTGCAGCGGGGGCCTCTGGCCGCTGAGCGTCGCGTGGTGCCTCAGTTGCTCTTGCTGCTCAGGATTCAGCTGCTTTCCTGCCTCCCTCCCAACCGTGGTGTTCCTTTAAGGAGCTGCAATTACACTGCAGTCATTGCCGCTTGAATATGTCTTTCCTTCATGCCCCTGCTTTGTATGGTTGAATAAACCCTTGCTGGGTCACTATTTAATTTGATATGGTCCCTCTCAGTAAAATGATGGAGAAAAGATGAATTAAGGCTCTGTGCTAGTCATTATCAATCATGGTTTGTGTGCATTACTTATTGCTCACAGTGCTTTTTGACATTAGCCCTCTATAACCTCTCTCTCCATGTTAATGTTGTCTGGAGGTCCTTTTACCCGATGTAGCAGAGGTTATTTATGTAGGTGGTGTTTGTAGGGGGTTTTGAAAGGTCAGCATGATCTCCTGAGAGACTCTATTCACAAAGAAAAGGCCGGTGGAATGTTTTCAAAATGTTTTCAAATTGTGACTTTGTTTAATTTTCCTTTTCTTTAAGGACTTCTTATAGAGAGGTATCAAAATTTCAGTTACATTTATTGAAGTAAATTTTTGGCAAGATAGCCTCTAATAGGTACTGCTGCCCTGAGCCCAGCATTTGCACTGTGTGTGTGAGGAAATGCCAAGCATTCTCTATTTTGCCATGTCATGAAATACAGATTGTGCTGCAAGTACCTTTTAATGGCTTGGCTCAGCGTAGGCTTGCATGAAACAAAGCAGGGCGGCAGTGCCGAGGGTCAGGTGTGCTTTATACTGGTATGGGTTGTCTTGGTGAGGTCATCAGTGACGGGATCGGAGTGAAGTCCTGCGGGATGGCCTGCTGGAGAAGCGGATGGTGATTGACAGTAGGACGCTCAGTCTCGTACACTTTGATTGCACGAAATCTGAAGGCAGTTGTGTGTGGATGAGCCCGTGGCAGCAGGCAGGGCACCTACGAGGGACCTGGTTGGTGTCCTTGCAAGACTTCTCACTGCCATCTAAAAAGGCACAGGATCCTGAGGGCTGGGAAAGCAGAGATGTCACAGCCATTTTCCAGAAAGGTCCCAGGTGGCCTTCGGTCCCCAGGGGACACCTTTGTTAACAGCTTGGACAACAGAGGCCCAGATAGGTTGTGGAATAGCTGCCCTTGAAACCCAGCTTTTAGCTGGGTTTAGCAACGTGATCTAGTTGGCCCTGTTTTAGTGTTACATCCTTTGAAGTACCTGTTATGTTGCCAAAGAAGAAAATAGCAAATGAAAAATGACAGCTTGATTGAAGACATTATCTTGGGTCACATCATGGGCTTGGACTATTTGATTTTAAGTTCTGTGTATTGTTCTTCAGTCATTAAAAGTTCAATATAGTTAAGAACAAAATTAAGAACAAAATGACAGAGCTCCCCTTTTTTGACCGAGGTCAGATTTAAGCCAGTTTTGAGTGCTTTTAGCATTCAACCTTTTTCATTGTTTTGCTTTTGAATAATTGTTGACCTTTTGCCACATCTCAAAACTTGTAACTGCTGTCATGGTCGTCACAGGAACTGAATAGGAAAGACCTTAGTGGACCGTGGGGTTTGTAGTTGAGCCAGGATGGCTGGACTGTGAGGACATGTGGTGTGTTCGCCCCTTCTGACTGACCCAAGTGACTGATGCATCTACGGAAGATACTATTTTTCAGTGCTAAAAGAAATGCGTGCAATAAAGTAGATGTTCATTCACAGTCACCACAGAGTTTTTGTCAGTAGAGCTGCGGTTGGGGAAAAAACAAAAGCTGGTCTCTCCTAACGAAAAATATAGTAAGGGTTGAGAGAACTCAGTTATGCTCTGAGTGTGTCCAGAGCTGGATCTCTCAGTAGTGCACTCACCTTTCCCTCCCTGAGGAGAAGACCCAGGAGAAGACCCAGGCAAATTTATTGGCTTTCGAAAGCCCAGATTCTTAAAAGATGTTACCACCTATGAGCATCAACAAGCAACTGGTGGTAACTGCTAATTATCGCAAGCCACGTATCCCCCCATTCCGTCATCACAGCAGGCAGCTCCGCAGGGGTGTAAGTGTCGCTCAGAAGAGAGGTCCAGTTATTCTGCATAATCCTTCTGGGTTTAGGAGGGCTTCCTCCTTTTGTCTATAGGAAATCTTTACATCTGGATAAATACTTGTTCTGTTAATTTATTTCATTCCCTTTTAATATATGTCCTGGGGGCTACTGAAAGTCAGCTGTGGAAAGTGGAGAACAGGAGAAAGCTGCCCCTGGTGTGGCTGCAGTATCAAAGCGCGAACTTCAGTTTTGTAGGCAATCTCGTACTTCCTTCTCTAGAATGTTGGTAACTCTCTTTCCCCAAAATGACAGCCTCTGAAGTTGAGTGTGGTGAGTGCAGGAAGCTGGCATTACAGGGACCCACCCACACATCGTCCTGGGCTGGGGTGGAAGAGAGTAGAGAGTTTTCACATTCAAGCTCAAGGATAAGCTGTTATGTATTCAGTAAATTAAACACTTCAAATTCTCCACAAGCGTATTTTGAATGCAAGGAGAACCTGGTGGGAGCAGGGCCCTGTGACAGGGGCAGTGCTTCGTCTGTGGGTCTTGACTGTGATTACCCTGTTTGTGCCTGAAGAGGGAAGGGGGTGGGAGATGGGGAGCTGTTGTCTGAAGGGTGGTTAGCAAAGAGCACGTCTAGACTTTGCAAGGCACTTCACTATCTCAGTGGTATTTGAGACTTTAAAATGTTGTGAGGACTGCACACAGTGAGGTGGATCAGTGTGTCTGGGAAGTCTCTTCTGAAGGCAGCACCTTAGGAGAGGCTCAGGAGAGCGATGCCCCTGGACAGGGGGGTGCTCTGCATGTCTGGCACGTTATTCACGGTAAGGACTTGCAGTCTTTTGCTACAGCATCGTTGGCATCGTTATTTGGGCCCGTCTGGTGCCATATTCATTACCGGCAAACATGAGCCTAGCCCCACGTTCACGGTTAACAGTGCATAAATAGGATGCAGAATCATGTCTTTTTGTGGGAGGTTGTAATTTATGGCAGCGGCTCGGGAGTGGTGCTGAAGAAATCCTTTTGCTGTATCATAAGTGCCACGTGTTGGCACGAGCTGATTTGTGGCTTCCTCGCGGACGCTGCAGTTTTGATAGATGTAATGTTTTACCATTATTTAAATTCCCCTTAACTTTTATAGAAATATTGGGTGGGTTGGCTCAGCGGGAGGAATAGCTTTCTAGAAGATCTCATTCATTTTAATTTGATGTAAATCTCTGATGGCATTTTACAGTTAGGTAAAATTACAAAGAAGCCAAGACATTTGTGCATAGGCGGTAAGAATTTGCTGGCTTAGGCAAGTGCAATTGTAAAGCTTTCCTAATTGGTTCTTTCATCTGTAAACAATGACCAAGGCTTATATTAATTTTACACGTAAGTTTATAACTGCTACAGGACAAAAAATACAAATCCCACAATTAAGAAGAGGCGCAATACATGTTTTTGAGGTACCTCAGTAAGTGTAGTGCTTATTACACAGCGTATGGATTAATTTTGTTCTATTTTGTTCTCTGCTTAAGTACATTGCAGTTTCATAGCAATCCTTTACCTAAGGTGATTAGTTCCTATTTGCTTATTTTCCAGTGCAAGTGGTCCAGGAAAGGTTTCATTCGAACAAGATGGTGTATTACTGATTGGTAAGTTACACCTTTTAAGTTATTTCTGGTTATGTGCATGTCATGTATGGTTTTGTTAACAACTGTTTCAAAGGAGGTATGTGTAGGTTGGTCTGCTCATAGAGTGGTTCCAAACTAGTTGCTTTGCTTTATTATTTATTGAACACGTAACGTTCCGTACGTTGCAGTGACGCGTAACAGAATGCGATGTTATTATTCACATGTATGAGCACTTGCCGTGGGATAATTCAGGTCACAAGCAAACTCTCAGTCAAGCACGATCAGAAGAGCTTGGTGTGTGTGACCAAGGCCACAGGAGTGACGGCGTGGAGCCGAATTGTCCCCCACTGGTGCTCCCCACCACGCCTGGCACAGCCAAGGCTCTGCAGCGTCTCAGCGGGTCAGAGGCTGGTGCCCGGAGAGCTCAACACGTTCCTCGTCTTAACGCACAGAGAGCTCGGAGCACCCGCGGCGGGGGCGGGTGGCTCTCATCCTGCCAGGAGATCTGACCATACTTCTGTACCATTTATTCATCATTTTGGTCTCTACGGCTTCTTTACTTTATAGTCACTTAAATGTATGTGAATGTCCAACATTTTTCTTTTCCTCCTCTGATCATTTCATGGTTAAAAGTGTTTGTTCAGTTTGATTTTAAAGTCTGATGAATGTTCACACAGGCAGACTTTTGAGTGCTGAACAGCTCTTGCTTGTTTGAATAAGCCTGTTTATTAGGTGAAACAGTTCATGAAAAGCTAAAAAGCAGCAGGTCCTTTTACAGACTTTTGACCCAGAAATCAGGCAGGCAGCTAGGGGATAGCGTCATTTTTAATTTTTGTTAATTTTTCCAGATCCAAATGACATGGCATGTGATCACAGCAGCAGGGAGCTGCAGAAGTGGGTATTTAGCACCAGCTGCCAATTTGGCTTTTCCTCTTAGAGACTTTTTCAGGTTCTGTCTCTCTTCTTGGATTTCCTCTTTGGAGAAAAAACAATATGAATTTATTATTTTAGGTCTTTCCAAGAAAAAAAAAAGTGTTCTTCAGAGAAAGATTTAAAGGCAATGTTTTCTTGCAGGTCGATATTAAAAAAGGACAGCTTCTGGAAGGAGCAGTCTGTAGCCAGATGTTCTGACCAGACTGTTTCCTAAGGGTGTATTGGGAAGTACAGCTGAGGAGGCTCACAGCTTTTCCTGGTCTGTCAGGAGGTGAGCTGGGCTGGTAGTTTTGTGCCTGGAGTAGTCTGCAATTATGATCCACAGGATCTAACAAGATCTCAAACGTTTCTAATGAGAAGTTGAGGGGGCAAGTTACTGTGAACAAGTACTGGAGAATGACAGTGGAATATTATGGAAAACACAGGGAGTTAGAAAATGCACCTAATTGGGTATTCGTGCATGATGTGGCTGTTCATGGTATAGCCAGTGTTTAAACCCTGCCTCTGTGCAGACGCATAGGAACAAAGTGCTGGCCATGTTCACAGTAATGACTTCTGATCTGCACACTTCTCCATGATAGTAGTTCAGTGAAAATATAAGCAGGAGGCTTGTTAATAGTTCTGTGTGCATCCTTGCAGGGAGTTACTCATTTTCCTTGCCTAGGAAAACTGCCAAAAACTGAGGGCCTCCAAAAACAAACAAGTGACCTTAGAAGATCTGAGAGAACTGTCCTCTTTATCCTCCTCTGTGGTTCAGTGATCTGCCCCAGTTGAGTTCCTCTGTGAATCCCCATTTTTCATGTCCCTTATTTTCACTAGCTTATCTGTAGTGTGAATGAAAAGTTACGGAATCTTAATCTGAGGCTGGACTTCTGCTGGAGCTGTGGCAGTTTCATTTCTCCTCCATTCTTGTCATAACGCCTTTTCTCATTTATGTGCTGACTGCTTTCCATCAGCTACAGCCAAATTTTGCAGCATTTTTTCTGAATGTGAAAATAAAGCATTTTAAATTGCCTTGTTTCTTACAACAGTCCTGTAGGACACTCACCTCCACACTGATGTCTAATTTTTGTTTCTTGATGGTTTAGAAGTTTAAAGAAACCTATTCAGATATCCAGTAAATTTTTTAACCTTGCCAGTACAATGCTAGTGTAATAATTACTACAAGTGTTCACAGAAGCTACCCAAAATGCATTTTTTGAAACACTAATCAAAATTGTGCCTTCAAAGTGACGTGCAACAGCTTTTTAGCACACAGCAGCATTGCACAGGTAGGAGCTAATGGAGCACATCACTTCCTGCAGGCATGGAGGGGCCTCCTGTGCAAAACAGAGTGTTGTCAATGCTATCCCAGAAGTAACCCCTCTTGGAACTCATAGGTGACACCGTTCCTTCAGTCCCTCATTGCAGCACGTGGGAATTCCTGTGTGCACTGGTTTCTTTGAGGGAGTCTGTTAGGGGTGGTGGTGTTGCTGGATCTTTGTGAGAAGAGTATTCCAAGTTCTCTGGTTTCATTGTCACTCACCATGTCCCATCAGCAAAGGAGCTTAACAGCAAGGCCGTGAGATGATAGAGGTTTTAAAAATGCAGACTGGGTCTCTAGGACACACAAAGACACCAGCAGAGCACAGATGAAGCAGGATGCCAGCCTGGCCATAACAGCTGGACAGCTCTCTGTTCGCCACTCAGACGTGACCTGGCTGTCTGTCAAGAAGCCAGAGCTCAGAAAGACAGTTTGTCACCCAGGTGACTCCCTGCCCATGAGAAGGGACACCTCCCGTGTGATTAACTTAGGTGACAGTAGGAAATTCCTCTGTCTGGGCGTGTTCATGACATAATTCCTTCTGTGTGAAGGTTTCTGCCACAGTGAAGAGTGAGGTTGCATGAAGTGATTTAAGGTAGAAGACTGTAGCTGTGTACAGGGTGTACAGGTGCATGGTAACCAGCACTGGTCTTCTTGTTAAAAATGCTGTTACCAGCCAAGTGTTGTGCAGTCTCATAGCTCCTCATCCGAGTCTTACAAGGAACGGCTGAGGGACCTGGGCTTGTTCACCCTGAAGAGAAGGAGGCTTAGGTGAGACCACCTGTCTCTCGACAGCTCCCTGACAGGAGGTTGGAGCCGGGGGGGGGGGGGCGGGCTCCGCCCCCAAGGGACAGGGGGCAGGGCAAGAGGAACCCGCCTCAAGCCGCCCCAGGGGGGGTTTAGGCTGG
>JANIJG010011817.1:0-15240 GCA_024611175.1 Megaceryle torquata | reverse complement strand
CTTCAACCCCGGTTTACCCCTTTCCCCTACCCGACGCTTTTCCGATTTGGGATGGTCATTCTCCTTTCGGCCTTTTTTTTTTTTTTTTTTTTTTTTTTTCCCCCCTTTACCTCCTTCTAAAGATTTCTCTTTGGAGTGAGGTCCTCTCTTCTCCAGAGGAGGCAAGTTGAGCCTGCCTGTTGCCAGGCATGGCCATGAGGTACCGACCCGCTGCCCACAGGGTCTGGTTGCACCAGGCAGCACTGCTGCTGCACCAGGAGCCTTTTGGTGACCCTCCTGCCACGACTCCAGCTCGGGGACACGGGCAGGGAGTCGGGGCTCCTGTGCTGCACACAGCAAGGGCATCATCAGCCCCACTGGCTCCATGGCCACAGTGTTTCCAGCACCTTGCTGGATGGCCGAGGTGTGGAATGGTTCCATCAGCCCAGGCAGAGGCGCAGGGCAGTGTCACTTCTAGTAGGTAGAGATCTAAACAGGTGCTGTGGGTCAAAGCTCCACCTAGGTCAACAGTAAACCAGATGAGCAGTTTAACCTGAGAAATGACAGGCACCCTGGAACCGAGCTATCCGCTCCTCCCTGCACACTTAGCTGCGAGCATTGTCTCCGGTTCCTTAGGAAAGGAGGTTTCATACAGCCAGCAACACGTTCTCTGCAAAAGCAGCTTTTGTACCATACCATTAATCCCCCGGCAGGGATCATGTGCAAAAATGAAGAGGTTGTGGAAAGATCCTACCTTAGCCCTGAAGCGGGATGGGAAATACAGAAGTGCTCGTATTCGCTGGTATTTAGCTTAAACACATTTAGTTATTATAAAAATTTGCTCACTGAATAAAATATGGCTTGACCTCTGGATTGTTTCTTCCCAAGAAACGTGACAGTGTCCCTCCTTCTCCTCCATTCAGCCTGCTTGGCAGAGCTGCAAGTTTTTGTTTTGTTTTGTTATGTTATTGTTGTGTTTAAAAAAAAAAAAAAAAAACAACAAAAAAACCCTTCGAGCCCCTCTTTTCAGCGGTGTCAAGTTAGGATGAATTGGCCAGGGAGGCATGTTTATAGACTGTGCAAAGAACTTTGTCTTTGTGTGGGAATGCTGGTGACACTGGTATGGCTTGCCTGAATGAACTGCGATGACGCGGCTAATAAGGTGTCCTGCTGAGCGCTGCTGCAGCCTTTCTCAGACCTCCCACTTAATGCCATTCAGCTCCAGCTCAGTGTAGCTAATTTTTCCCATTCCTTCAATTCTTTAGGCCTCCTTACAAATAGAAAAGTCAACTTTCACACCGAGGAGAAGATAAGTGCTTTAGGAAATAATCGTGTAAACAGAATGTTACCTTCTGACCTGATGCTGATACCTTGGTCTGGGACAAAACCCAGCTGGCTATTGCATTAGACATGGCTATTAAAGGAATAATGCTGCTGATCCTCCTTACAAAGTGCCCTGAGAAATGGTTTAGCCAAATCACAGTGCCTCTTGTCACACTGAATCATGTTCAGCTGCTCTCTTCCATGACCAAATTGCCGATATTTAGCTGCTTCCTTGTCTTCTCCTTTCTTGCGACAGTACGGGAGGGGGATAAGTACGACAGCGAGGGAAGTCGGTTGTGTTTCTGATTGCCCTGTTGTTTTCTGGCTGAATGTCAGTGCTTTGAAAGGTCTCTGCAGTACACCATATATAGCTTTTATAAAGAGGGTGTGTTTCATAAAGGATCTTTAATTGTAACTACTATAATGAAAGGATTTCAGTGATTCCAACAACAGAATTGTTCACTTTACGATTGCATTGAGTGATTCCTTCTGCTGTTTTGTGTAGAGACTGAAAGGAATAACTAGACCCAGATTTCCAGTAGTACTGAGGAGAAGAGGAGCCTCTGCCTCTTGGTAGGAAGATGGCATTAGATTTCCTAAATGGCTTTGAAAAAACTCACCCTTCCCTGTCCGTTTAGCTGGCACTGCCACCCAGACTGAGAGGGCTCTTTACAGCAGAGAAATCTGACATATCCTTGGCTCCAAGACCAAACCCGGAGCGTTTGCTTCTACCCCGCCGTTCGTTTGGCCTCTGTCTGGGTTTGCCTGTTGCAGGGCTCCGGCCAGCCCCTGGTCTGAGCTGGGTGATGCTGTGGTCCCAGGCAGACCAGTGCAGCTCAAGCTAAACCTATTCAGTGTTGTAGCTCAGAGGGTTTCGGAGGTTTCTCTGAATTCTCCTGATGCACCCAGAATTACAGACCGTTTTTGTGACAGTCTTTATGAAAACATGTCAGGGGACTGCCGTTCTAAAAAGCATTGGTGGGTGGAGGTCGTTTTCCTGGAAGTGCTGCCAACACAGCAGAGCAAGGACGTTTCCAGCGCAGATGGAGTAACTTCCTTCTGGGTGTCTAAGGCAGTTCTGATAGCCAGTGTGAGGCAAAATGCAGTTGTTAGACCAAAATTAGAATTGAACATACTTATTTTTCAGCAGCAGTAATTTAACATTAAAAAGTAAACCCAAGAAATCGCAGTAGTAATTTAACATTAATTTCCCCTTACTGGTGAAGTTAACTCCTTAAAAAAAGTGTGAACCCTGCATCAGACTCACCAAAACATTTAAGCATGTCACTAACTTTGACTGTAAACTTTAAAGTTACAATTGCTTGAATATTTCCTCACTGTCCTGTCACTTCTAAAGAGCTGATCAATTCTGTTTGCTGTTTGCTGTCTGCCTCTTCTCAAAATACAACAAAATTTGAAAAGAAACAGATAACTCGGCCAGTCCAGAAGTTCTTCTGTGTAGAGCCAGAAATGTAGAATTAGTTTAAGACTGGAAGAATAATTAAGGTAATGTCTTCCAAGTGTGCAGAATCTAAACAGTATCATCGACGACTCCTTACGCGATTAAAAGTTCTGTGTTTGTGGAACTGGTAGAAGAGGAATCATCTGTGGTTTATATTTGTGTGTTTTAAAATAGGAGAAGGCTGTCGATGAACCCAGCTGTAAGAGTGCATTTTTCCCAGTGGTCCTTCTTTGTCATATTGAACTTGTTATTTTGATTTCCAAAACGTGTGGAAGTAAATGATAATTCTTTGGTATGTTCTAAGTGCAAATCAGCTCTTTTCTTATAAGCAACACCTTCTGGAGCAAGAACAAAGGATGAGGAGAGTGAGCTCCTCTGACCTTTTCAAAGGGAAGAGTTCTATTTTTGGAAAGGGAGGGCTGGAATCTCTTTGAAAAGTTTTCTGCTTTATTTGCATTTGGCTGCATCCTGATGGCCCGTCGTCATGCCCATCTACAGTCATGACATTTTTACCCAAGTCACCTATTTTGTCACAAGCCATTTAGAAAAGTTCTGCAGGAAGGCACAGAACCTTGAAGTGTGTTGAAGCCCTCAGGGATAATCTGGTAGTCAGCAAGTACAAGTTAAAGGAAATGGCACTAAGTCCTCCCACTAAAAACATGAGATTAATGCTGGTGACATAGGTTGGCTGCTTTCTTTTTGATTCAGATTTATCACTCCCTTGACTGATTCATGGCAGCATTTTTAAAGGACCGTTTGATTCACGGTTAAAGGAAGGGTATTGTTATAGAAACAAACAGCAAAGTAGAATAATGCAGATTTTGAAGCCTTCCTGGTTCATTTGCAAGTACTCGGTCTTGTTTAAAAAAAATTGTCTTCTGAGTTGTCATTTACTTGTACACGTGATGAACTGTACGTGCTTGGGCTTCGAACACGGAAACGAGAGGAGTGGAACGCTGGTTTAGCTCTCGCTCCAGTCCGGCACCCGCGCCGAGTCTCCTCAGTCCGGCAGGACTCGCCGTGTTTTGCAGCACTGGATTTCCATCCGAGTCCCCCCAGTACCAGGTGTTTCTCCTGCGTGTTCCCGGGGAGGAAGTACTGCTGTGCCCTGCTTTATTGCCATTTCCACTGCTATCTTGGAGTCTTGATTCTGAAAGCACAGCCAGGAAGATCAGTTCTTACACCATTGATTCAGCTCAACTTTAGGCACCAGAGAGTCTTTCAAAATCAAATGTAACAAACTGCTGAAATAATCCTAAAATTAGGGAACTCTCAAACTAATAGTAAGTTCTGGTGGCAAGGTTGGTGGGTTACACACGTGCATGAAGCTGAGTCATTTACAGCATATTTAATTGTTAGGTGCCCCCGGTCATTTAATAGGTGTATAAATGTGTTTATCCCTTGCTGTCCCGCTGCTGGTAATTTTACTGTACACCTAAATTTCACCACCCGTGAAAAGGAGATGGGTCAGAAGCCACTTAAAGCATCATTTTTGAGGAGTAACATTTGGACATTTTTACTTCAGTCCATCATGAGACACTCCTCCTGAAAGGTCCACCAAGACCAACTACAAGGGGAGTAATTGGTTAAAATTACCCATTTTAAAGCTGATGTTGATTTGTATGCAAATCGTGTTTAAATCCTGTAATGTGCAAGACTATGAAATGACTGAGTTGTAATTAATTGATCAGAAGCAGACTAATCGGCCGTTTCGTTCATCAGTTAGGAGACATTTTAACTGGCTATTTTTGGAATAGTCTGTGTATTTGGAAAATCCGTCTTTGCATAAAACAATCACAGACGTCATTCTCATAATATCAATTTGTTTTAAGAGGCCTTCTCTAGACCTTGATGTCATTCCCGCAATATCTGTCATTTCTTTGTCAGCAGTGAATGGCAATGAGCAAAGCCAGAACTAAGATATGAATCAGGAAAGCTGGCGAAGCAGAAATCACCTTCTCTCATGTATATATTTCGTATGAGATTTTGCAACGATAGTGTTAGCAAATTCTGTTAATGTAAATGGTTTAACTTTTAAGTTCTCATTTTCCTTTAATGTGCCGTGAGGGCACTAATCAAACTAATGTTATGTACAGGTCAAAAGTGACAGGTTTTTCTCGGTGCTTGCTGGGAGCTGACAGTAGACAGTATTTATTAACAGTACCTGTAATAATTTGTCAGCTGAATGGAGGATTTGAGATTTTCATGCCAGAAAAGTATAAGCCTTTGCAAGAGATTTTGCTTCAAATGATCACTGCCTGTGGTGGGTTGACCCTGGCCGGGCGCCGGGTACACACCAAAGCCACTCTCACTCCCTTCCTCAGCTGCACAGGGGAGACAGAATTCAACAAAAGGCTCATGTGTTGAGGTAGGGACAGGGAGAGTCACTCACCAGTTACCATCATGGGCAAAACGGACTCGACTTGAGGAAATTAGCTTATTATCAATTATGTCAGAGTAGGGTGATGGGAAATAAACCCAAATCTTAAAAGCACCTTCCCCACACCCCTCCCTTCTTCCCAGACTTAATTTCACTCCCAAACTCTCTACCTCCTCCCCCTGAGCAGCGCAGGCAGGCAGGGAATGGGGGTTGTGGGCAGTTCATCATATGTTGTCTCTGCTGCTCCTTCCTCCTCAGGGGGAGGACTCCTCACACCCTTCCTCTGCCCAAGCCTGGGACCCTTCTCATGGGAGACAGCCCTCCACAAACTCCTCCAGCATGAGCGCTTCCCATGGGCCTCAGTTCTTCCAAACTGCTCCAGTGTGGGTCCCTTCCTCTCTCCAGTTGCTGTTGTGCATGGTTTTTCCCACTTCTTAAATATGTTACCCCCAAGGTGCTGCCGCTGTCATTGATGGGCTCAGCTTTGGCCAGCAGCAGGTCCATCTCAGAGCCGGTGGCATTGGCTCTGTTGGACATAGAAGAAGCTTCTAGCAGCTTCTCACAGCAGCCACCCCTGAAGCCCCTCCACTACCAAAACCTTGCCATGCAAACCCAGTATGCTACCTTAGCTCCTTTTCCAGTAGAATAATATTCCTTGCGTAATAGATTGTTGACTAAAAATGCGAGGTGATTTTAAGAAGAGAAGCAGTTATCTCACTGTAATCCAACATTGTGTCTTTCTTTAGAGCTTTGTAAAGTCTAAAGGGATGTAATGTCTTAAAACTCATAAAGGCATTTGCAGTGAATGCCTCCTGGCTGGGCAGTGCTGTTCCAGGAAGCCCACTTACTGTGCATCCCATCATCATCCGTTACCTGTCTGTACGGGCCCCACCTCTGGCTCAGCTGGGGTTTCTGGTATCGCAGTGCTTACGTATTTATATATTCCCAGAACAGGCACAGCGCGTTGCCTTGCATCTGTTCCTTGTTTCCTCTACGCTGCGCAGCCAGCGTGCTGTCATGGGCTTCTGCGCACCTTGGAGCGGTAACGGGCACATTTCGGGTATTGCGTGCCTTCCTTGGCTACCGATAGGAAATTGATTGTATTGATTCCTGTTCAGAAATCAAGTGTGAATCAGTGGATTCCCAAGTGCCAGGCTCTCTGGGAGCCTGTAACATTGCACATTGTTGGGAGTACCAGAAAATTGAGATTAATAATAGATAAGCTAATAATACAGTAACCATTTTTAATAATGCAGGGTTTGAATGATGCTTTATCTCCTTGTCTGGTACTGAGCAAAGGCTCAAGGAAGGAGTCAATCTTTACTCCACCTGGGCAGAGATCAACTTTTAGGTGTTTGCTACAACCTCATTAAAAATCTGCTTTCAAGGGTGGAGCACCTCCACGATGCCCCCAGACTTTTGGTGCCACGCAGGTGCTGGTTCTGCACTGCTTGTGCTATCTGCTGCAAACTGCCTTTCCTCCAAGCTGCTCTTTCAGCCAGACAGGGGAAATCAAATGCATTGTCGTACTGGGGTTGGAGACAGAATTGCTTAAGCAAAGAAAATCATCCCAAAACTGGGGTTAATATATTGTTCCAGTATAAACCGGTAGTTTTGATTGTTCCAATAATAATTTCTGCATTTGTGCTTGGAAGATCCATGTATTTGTGCATCCTTGCATATACGTAAAGATGAATGACAGGTTTGTTTTGTTTTGTTTTGTTTTCCAGAATTATAGATCAGCGGTTTGAGAAAGTTTCTTATTTTGTCTTTGGAGATTTCAACTTTAGACTGGATGCCAAAGCAGTAGTAGAGGTAGGACTTCTATTTTCCTTCTCTTGCACATCCCAACACGTTTTATTTCTCAAATATTTTTTCCTGTGGAAAAGCTACAAGTGACTTAACAAACTAATCTTAACGTTGGCGTCAGCCTTGCTAAGAATACTTCCAATAGGAGCATCTGGGCTGTGTAGCCCAGAGAAGAGAAGACTGAGAGGGGATCTTGTTAATGTTTATAAATATCTGCAGGGTGGGGGGTCAAGCAGAAGGGTCCAGGCTCTTTCCAGTGGTGCCCTGTGGTAGGATGAGGGGCAATGGTCACGAACTGGAACACAGGAAGTTCCACCTCAACATGAGGAAAAACTTCTTCACTGTGAGGTTGATGGAGCCTGGAACAGGCTGCCCAGAGAGGTTGTGGAGTCTCCTTCTCTGGAGACTTTCATGACCTGCCTGGATCTGTTCCTGTGTGGGCTGCACTGGGTGACCCTGCTCTGGCCAGGGGGGTTGGACTCGCTGAGCTCCAGAGGTCCCTTCCAACTCCTACTGTTCTATGATTCTATGAAATCTCTTTGGGCTTCAGCACAGGACACCACATTTTTGCTGTATGTTTGTGATGTTTGCCATGTGTTTGTAGCTCATGATGAGTCTCACAATCAGTAACTGCAAATGGAGTAAGTGCTGGTTTATGTTTCTACTCTGGGGGGACAGAGAGAGAGACATTTCCTAAATACCTGTGGTAGAACTCCACCCTTCAAAAATCAAGGAAGATATGTGTGCAAACCTTTGTGACAGGAGCACCTCAGTGTGGAAGTGTAGCTGGAACATTTGTACAAAGCCAAAAAAAAATGCAGTAAACGTCAGGAGCTGAGATTGCCTTGACTTTACCGCTACAGCTCAGCTCCAGTAACACGAGGTCAGAAATAATACCCACGTTGTAAACCAATTTAATCTCATGGTTTTCCCACTTTAATTCTCAAGAGATACCGCGGCGTCTCTTTGGTGTCCTTGAGGATCAACATGTATCTTCTAAGCCAAAAGCTTTTATTTTGTAAATCAAGCAGCGGGAAGTGAGTGGCCTGTGTGTCAAAGGCTGGCTGCCCCTCGTGCAGTGCCAGGCAGTTCTCCTGCCTTACATGATGATCGGTCCTTCCTCTGTTGACACACGGGAGTGTGACATTACAGCACTGCTGTGTGTGTAGCTCATGACTTCCTCCTTGGAATCCTTCGGATGCTGCGGCCATTTAACCAGCAACCTTAAAGCAAAATTGAAATGGAGCTCAAGTCACCAGTTGAGAATATGCAGGTTTGTAGTGCGTGTGCTAAGGACTAAACCCTGCTCTGCTACGCTGTGGTTACCATAGTTATCATCAGTGTTTAGAGATGACTTATTTGTGAAATATTATGCCTGTTTGGTTTTTATTCACTAGTGGCTCAATAGCGTCGTTGAGAATGCTCCTGTCTGAGAACTCCTTTATCAATAATGCTGCGGCAGAATTATCTCCTACACCCAGTACTGATGAAGGGCACTATAAGTTTTCCTCTGCTTAGGAGCTGCCTCAACATCTGCAGGGTCGAGGCTGCGGCGGGCGCTTGCTTTATTGCCACTAGAGCACGACTCCTACGTTTATATCTGTGAGCTTCAGAGCGAGCCACTTCTATCCGAATGCTGTCACTAGCCACTGGGGATGCATACCGAGTAACCGCGCAGCAGGCGGGGACTCTTAGCCCTACACAGCACGTCCCAGCCCAGGAATGCTTTACCAGTGTCAGTTAGGAATGCTCAAGGTGCTGTTTGAAGAGGAGTCAAATTCATTCACCCGTTCTTCCGGGTGAGGTGCCTGCATGTGGGAGTGTAAAGAGCATTATAATAACACGTATTTTCTGTTGCTTGTTTTGAGAAGTAGCATCCCCCATTAACCAGAACTTCACCCAGCTAATTTGCAACATTAACTAAACATAATTAAAGCTGATCTAGAAACTTCCACCTGTAATTTACATTTGTAATTTACATAATTTACAGAGATAGAGCAGCTTCTAAAGTATCATTGGGAAGAGCAGAGCTCTAGGCCACCTCTAGCAGGAATTATTCTAGGTAGGACCTAATGGTTTGATTGTGCATAAGATCTGTAAGATCCAATCCCAAATCACTTCACAGGCTAGTTTATAACGGGTGTTTCTCAGCTGTGCCGCTTTCCAAAGCTGGCAGAGGGCAGAGTGCCTTGACCGAGGCCACGCACAGCTGGCAGTGGCAGAACGGGAACAAAAATGGCCAAAGGGGATTATCTGATGCTCGGCACCACCCCAGGAGTTAGCCTGGGCTGGCGCAGGAACCCCACACTCCAGAAAATACCCTGCACCCTTCTGCCATATTAAACGCGTGCCTGTGCAAACTGGTATTAGCCATTCTTTTGACGATCCAGCGGTGGAGTTAGTACTAGAAATTTTAAGGGTTAATCCATTGATCTGTCATCTTTGTATATATTACTAAATTTATCTCTGCTTTTCCTGCTGACCTTTTGAATTCCCTCTTGAGACCACAACGTGCTGAGCGCTTGGACATTGTGATGCTAGAGCAATGCATGTGCTGTGGAGATGTGATACAGAACACAAAGAATAAAGTGTGTTTCTAAAGGGTTTCTCCATTAAGCCATTGAAAGGGAAGATCCGAGATCTGTTTCAGGTGTGGAGTCCAGACACTGAAGTGCAGTGTGCTATATCAGATGCCAAAATTGCTGTGCTTATTAGTTCATAATTAATAGATAATGAATCATTGATATATAATTTGTTAAACACTTTATGGGAACCTTAATCTAAACTCATATTGATTTCCTTGTTAGGAAAATCTGCTGTACTGTAGTTGAAGTAATCGGGGGGGGTCAATAAAACAGGTAGAGGCTTTTGGCAGTTCAGAGATCCACGTGTGCATTAACAACTGCGTTGTCTGAAGGGATGAAATGAGACATCTGTAGCATAGCAAGTACTATTGTTTTATAGTAGATTTGAATTATAGTCTGAGCATAATTTGTAGCCTGGCATGGTGATGTTCAGAGAACCCGCAGCTCATCCATTTAAAGTATTTTTAAGTTGTCCTCAACCTGGAAAGGGCTGATGTTACGGTTCCGTTTTAGTCTGGGCTTCTCGAGCCAATGTGTGATTCAAAGTACAGGAAGCACGAGAGGACCTGGAACCACAAGGGTTTTTTTCCTGGAGTCTCAGAGATTTTTGTGCTCTGGTGTGTGCCAGGCATTGGGGACATCAGGGTCTGTTTTCCAGGTCGTGACCAGTGTTGCCCCACCTTGGCTCTGGCTGTGAGATCTCATAAGGGGCAGCTGAGCTGAGACGTGGGTCCCTCTCTGTACAGGAGATAAACTGCTTTGATGTTGTGAAACATGAAGATCCGCTGTAGTCCCATCCCGGCCAGCACATTACAGGCACTTTTGCACTGCTGCTTGTGGCACATCTCACTGGTACGTTCATTTGGAGCTAAACATCTTCAGCCCACCATCCTTCATGCTAGAAGTCTTTCAAAAAATAAACCTGCTAAGCAGGAAATGTATTCAGCAAGGCAACACGTACAAAAGAAACGTGGGCGTTTCCTCAGGTTTTGATCATTTTAAGGTATGCTCTAAGACTCTTTTTTTTCTGATGGTCGGCTAAATTCAGTTAATCCTACATATGCAAAGTTTGCCAAGTATTTTATAATGCATATAGGTCACTGTAGTCTTTGCAGTGAGCAGAAATACATTGCAGATCTGTAGTAGCCTGTGTAGCTTTTCTGTTGATGGAAAATTGTCTTCTAGAATTGCATCGAGAGGAGATTTGATGAGGTGACTTTAAAGAAACCTGCAGCAGCAGTGAGATATATTGTAGGCCAGAGTTGAACAATATTCCAGAAATGTAACAATTATTATGAGTTAGTGTTTTGTTTTTTCAGAAAAAGTGGTCGGGTAAACGCTCAGAAGGTCTGAAATTAAGACTCGTTTGGCTGTCAACCTAATAAGAATAGGACGCTAAAATCTCTGAAGTGTGTTAAGGGTAAGAAGGGAACTGAAGTTTGTGGAGGGATAAGTGAGGGGGTTTATTACAAAGAAGTGAGGAGGACAGGTTCTTTTAGTTTGCTATGAGAAATTAAAGAAATGAAGTTGCTGTGAGTGAATGCGTGGAAGAAGAAGCTTAATTCCCATCTGTCAGCCCCTGAGAGCCATCAGCTTGTCACCTGATGTGACTGCTGTAGGCCACACAGGGTTTCACGCTGTGATGTCTCCAAGGCCATTCTAATCTTCACTTTTACCATAATAGTTCTTTTTTTTAATTGAAACAACTTATCAGCATCTGATATTTCCTGTAAACCCTACAAGAACTTACTAGTGTAACTGTGGGAGCAGAATCGGTCCCATAAATCTCTCCTTGCCCCCTTGTTCACGTGGATGTATGGAAGTGGAAGTGGGAGGGTCGTGACCCCCGGCAGTAAATCTTAGGGGCTGCGTGCGCACTGGCGTCCCGCGCCGGCTGTCCCTCTGCGCCTCCAACGTGCAGAGGTGGCCCTTCCCCGCCAGCTCTTAGAGCAGATGCTTAAAAGAAGAGTTCCCGTTCTCGTCTGGCCGAGCACTGTGCTGGAGCTGGGTGGTTGCTGTGGTGCCCAGTCAGGAGCCTCCTACACTGGTCCCCAGCCCGGAGCGTGACAGTTCACAGTGGTGCCCTTGGGGTCATCATTAGAAATGTTTCTCCCCCGTCCCTTCTGTCGCAGTGACTCAGTTTGCCACTCTCACTGTCTTTAAATCATGTCGGGTGTTGGGTGGGTCTAGACCGAGGAGGAGTGGTTTTGCCATCAGCTGGCCTTAGTAACAGTCTGTATTAATCTTTCAGAATTACTACACTTTCATACTTAAAGCCAAAAAGTTATGCACTGAAACTTTTACCTATAAACCTTCCTGATCCTATTTGTCCATTTTAGGAAAGCACAATAAGGTTTAATAAGCCAGGCTTATTTTGACTGGTTTGGATTAAAAACATGTTTCTGGCTGAGGCTGCTGGTTCAAAAGCCTCTTAAAGTTCCTAGTACTTCCCAGAAGAGAAGGAGGATAATTGTGTGCTCCTCCTTTCCAAGAAGCGCAGCTCAGGAATATGAAGTTCAGTGTGCAAGCTGTATGGCTTCAGGAGAAAGTCATATTAATCACAAACCCCATTTGCTCAAGGTAAACCATAACCTTTGCTTGTATCCAGAAAAACAATTCTCATTTTTTCTTCACCAAAGGACCTTTTGTTAGGGGTGATAGGAACTTGGTAAGCTGGAGAGGGATAAAGCCTATCACGGGACTAGCTGATCTCCAGAGGTCCCTTCCAAACCCTCGTGAACATCTGTGAAGGTAGCACCAGAAATGCTGTTGCTAGATTCCAGACATTTTGGCCAGCAGAAAGCTTTCAGGCTCTGTCTGCAGCAGAGTCCTCGTCTGTGAAACGAGGAATTTGTGCTTCTAGACCTGCCCTGTCTACTTAATGGGCTCCATTCCACCCAGATTATCTCCTTTCTAGACTTCTGCCCAGCAGCCATTTGAGAAGCCGTAACTGCAATTGCTGATTAAATGTTTTTTTAAAAGGTAATAACTACTCATAAAGAAGTTGCATATCCAGCTCCATTATTCACTTGCATTGTGCCTCTCTGCCAACTCTGACCATCTGACTTTATATTATCCAGTAAAATGGCACCGACTTCCTTCTAGCGTGACTCTTCAGCTCCTACCATATCGCTGATGCTGCGTGAGCCACGTAGTTTTCATTGGATCCCGCAGCCTTGGTCAATGTGGTATTTCATTCTGAAAAAGACAGTGGTGGCACCGTATCTTTTTACCAAGCGTGCTCGTGCCAGCACAAGCTCGAGGAGCACTCCCTGTTACTGCTGTGACGTGTTCATCTACAGAACATGGACCTCCTCCTGCAGGACAGCGCTCTCTTGAGCAAACATCTTTTGTTAAAAAAAAAAGCTGATGAACAGCTTTTTTCTGTCCAAGTAATTGCTTCAGGTCTTACTCAAATCTGAAGAAATATTTTAACTTCTTTAATTAGAGGGTGCTGTGTTTTGTGCAGTAACTAGGACCTTTGCAAACTCCAGACAACACATGACCCTTCAGTAATTGTCATCACAAAGATAAGCACTGATCTGAGGTGAGGTGCTGTGTCTGTGGGCTGCTTGCTGCATGGAACAATAGTTAATTGTGGTAAGGGAGAAAGGAACAGACCCTCTTCCTGTGGCTTTTACAGCAAGACAAAGAGGCACAGGTATGCCAGTGCCACCCAGAGTGGACCCCTTCTTACAAAAGCAGCACATTAATTCCTGCTTGACTAAGTGCTGACTAAACCAGGACTTCAGAAGCCTCAGTATGTCCTATTAAATCTTTAAATAGAAGGAAAGCTTCTACTGTAGTGCTACAAATCACGCAAAAGAGCCCTTTTTTACACGTATGAAAGGAATTGTTTGCTCTTTCTCCTGTTCTTTGGTTAATGTGTTCTTTTGCTCCACAGTGGCTGGTAGTTTAAAGCTGTAATAGGGTTCCCTTCTCTCAGTAAAGTGATATTAAGACCTCCTTATAAAGAAAAATGACACTGCTTTATTTCTGAGATAAACCTGCATGTCATAAATGGAATAAATTATACTTAATAGCTTACAAGCTTCTGATCGTGTTTTCATTCCAGTTAGAGAGGTGCATAAGATCCTGGATTGGTTTTATCTTCTCAGATAAATCATTGTAAATAACTTCATCTCATAAAGATTTTAACTTTCTTTACAAGCTAAACTGATCCTAGGAAATGTTGGAAAGAAAATCCCATGTAAAATGAAAATGTAATAAAGATTTATTAAATTAGAATGCATAAAACTTCAGGTCTAATAAGGACAGTTTTATTAATGAATGTAAATTGCAGCAACCCATCTGAGGCACCTGCTAAACGTTCATTATAAATTACTCTCATAGACATTGTGATGAGTTTCATATTGTAGCCAGACTTATAAAAGCATGCAGATTGCTTCCCCAAGGGACTGTATATTTACTTAACAGTGTAGTTAATTGCAATTATTTATTTTCCAGTGATTGCAAATGGCTTCTGCATTAAAGATATATGTGGCTATTAGGAATTATTCAATTACCTCTCTTTTTCTCAGTCATCTAAGTCAAACCTGAGCTCAGATTCCCAGAGGTCAGGCAGTAGTGCGTTAACTCAGTGTGTTCCTTTGCTTTCTGCCGGGGCCACAGCTCTGCAGCCAAAAGTCCTCTCGGCAGAGCTAGCTTGAGAAATGCTGATTACCCGTCCCTGCAGCTGATTTTTTGACATCTTCCCTTCCATAGTGATGCTGCCACGCTTATTGGCAAGATTCACAGGAGGTTAATTAAATCCATCTTCAAAACAACGAAGGGCCAATGAGCCATATCCTCGTTGCAATAGTAAATTAAATGATGCAATTGTTTCTACTTCCATCATGGATAAGGGGAGAGATGAGTGAATGAATTGTTCTCCGGCTGCCTCCTCTGGGGCCCTGGAGGGTCTAGTAGCATGTGGTCGTAAACCTGCTTTTAATTTGTGGCTACAGGAGAAGATGACACTGTTATCAGCAGGCAGAGGTCTCGCCCAGCATCACGATGTGAAAGATGACACTGTTGAAAAACTGAAAGGACCTCTCTTCACAGCTCCTCCTGTTTCAGATGCAAATTAATACAAACACAGTTACAGAGCAGAACAGAAAAGACGATGCGTTGATCAAATTTGGCACCGCTTGGGCTGTAATTAAAACGTGCACAAATTAAATACAATTGTCTTGCGCTTTCTAATAGGGCTCAGCGTCGTTAAACTAATTAATAATGCAGCCCATAAGCTGGGCTCCAGCGCCGTGATTGTTCCGAGGGGATGTTCTACGCCTTGCGCGGCAGCCGCGGGCAGCTGGGCGGCTCAGCTGGCACCGTGTGAGGGCGGGCGACGGCGGTACCAGCAGCGCCTGTCTCCGGGCCTCCCGGGCCGGGGCTGGCCGCTGCCACACCTGCCGTTCAGCACCTCGCTGACTGCGGCACGGGGCCCGCACCCTCCTGCACCCGCCGCTGGGACGAGCCTACGACCCACGGGACGGCCTCCAGGACACAGGGGCTTCCGAGGACACGCTCCATTTTTGAGTGGCTCTAGTCCAGAGGTTCGTCCCACACAGTAAATGGCAGGGGAGAGGTTGAAGGGAAGAAGGCATTACAGAATATTTGCATTGGCAGAGCCCTTTCAGCTCATGGAGTCCAACCATTCCCCCAGCACTGCCAGGGCACCACTGACCCATGGCCCTCAG
>JANIJG010011815.1:21628-52774 GCA_024611175.1 Megaceryle torquata | reverse complement strand
TAATTATATGTGGCTTATATGTAATATAAATAATTGTCTATAAAATCTATTTCTATTCAAATATAAATAATAAGTATCTATAAATAGACATAAATAATAAGTATAGTCATCCCAATTATTAAGAAATTCTTTTATTGGAGATTTAAATGAACAGTACTTGCAAGACCTAGCAACACTATATTTAGTGTAACCACATAGCAGGATGTATTTTGCCTACATAATGCCACCACCTCTTGGCCTCTTTTTTCTGTGGCTGTACAATATTTAGAAGACACTTTAAATTTTCTTTTGAGATGTTACCAAGACCTCAATAACCTGCACCAGAAGAGTGTACTCTTAATAAATAAGTGATTAACATTTGTAAAGCTGCTTTGATTTGCTTGCAAGTCATTGTCTGAATTTTCAATTTTTAATTGTTTTTTAATTTACACAATATAATTATTTGCTTGTTACACCAAATTTGGTCACTACAGAAAATGACACAAATAATAGCAAATAATTTCAGAGTCAGAAAAGTTTTGAAACAACTGTAGGTAATGTTAAGTATGGAAGGATTGAATCAAGTGTTAGTTGTGTGCTCACTGCTTTACTACTTTGGATCATGAGTGAGGACAAAAAACCTCAGCAGTAATTGCTCCAATGAATCACAAATCATTGGCATTCCATGCTGATTTTTAAAATTTCTTTTGGGCTTTCTTTTTGTTTGCTTTCATTGATCCAATGTATGCTGCACCGACTTTCCATTAATTTCATGACATGGCAGCTTGAATCTTGACCTTTTGTAAGTAGGATGCCTTGTCTGTCTGATACACGTGTTCTTTTGTACTTCTAATTTCTATTTTACTTCCAATAGTTCTTCATAATTTTTCCTATCTTTTCATTTACCAGATCTTTGGTACCTTTCAAATGCTAAATGCTCTCCCATATATCCTTAGTAACCATGCTGGATTTTTCTGTCCTTTTTAATATTTAGGTTTTATTGGATGAATGTAGATTGCACCTTCTCTAACTGTGCCTTAAATAATTGCCACTTAAGGGAATTAAGAAGTACAAGGGAAGGAAAATGCTGACCCATAGACTAAGCAGAAGGAAAAAACGTTCCCACTGGGTCCAATTTCCTAAGAAGGACCATCAGGATAGTGACTAGGACCTGAAATTATGAGCTGAATGACCTCTAAAAAATTATCAGTTCAAAGAGGAGCTTGTCTATAACTGTTTGCACTAAAGGAAATGAAGATAGGTAGAAGTCTCACAGAAGAAAGATTGCTTCACTTTCGTGGTGAACATATAAAAGTGTGATATGAAACTATATCTCATATAAATACATCGCATGCCAACTGTCTATAATTCTTGTATCATGTCAAAAAACCATGGAGACAGATATCATATCTTTTAACTCCCAGTGAGCCACTTAGTGGGGAACCCCTGTTTTCTAAATGGGAAGATAGAAAGTACATCTGAATTTAAGATATTTTATGCAGGTCTCACATTTATTGGAAAGACTGCGTGCTCATCAATATCTAATGTCAAAGAAATCATTTGTACTAAAGAAACCACTGCAGATTTAATACAGATGTTTTCATTCTGAGTCATTACAGTATGATTTTCATATAATTTTCTCTGATGGTAAGAAGGGACTTTAAAGTAACTGCAATTTTCACATAAATTGCATAGGAACCTGAGTATTAATGAAAACTTTGGGCTTCAGATAATTATAAAATCACTGGTTCAGCGTCTGCATGACTGGATGAAAGGCACTGCTGGTTTAAACAGGTGCACTTCCAGTGGCTTGGGGGTAGGAATTACAGGAGGTGTTCAACATCCGGACGCAAAGATGTTGTACAGGTTTCTGAAGTGTAGTTAAGAGGACTTCTCAGATATTTGAAGAAGATCAGTTACTGTGTGTCACAATCCCTGCTTAAATAACATTTCAGAAACTTAGATTATTGCTGCTGGAAGAATTTTTCACTAGTTGTCTTTGTACTGTAGCTAAAGGGAAGAGCTGGTTGCTGTAATAGTGTTTGGGAATATAATATATAGTGTACTTAAAAAGAATGCTTTAAGGTAACTACCATACTGCACGCTAAGCTACGTCCCTACCTCTTTTATACCTTGCCAAAATGGTACTTCTTATTCAAAGTCTAGGAAGTAATAGCAGATAACAACTCTCAGAACACAGTTTATAGAAGACTTAATACAACTGATCTACTTTGAAGTAATAGTATCTAGAGGAAACATAAAATGGAAGCATACTTTGATAGCAACAAAAAAAATTAAGCCACTTGTTATCTAGAGACACTGGAAGTTTTAGGCAAATATCTTCAAGTTAACATTGATTTTAGATTTGGCATATGTATATCTGAAACTCAAAACTGAGTTTGAGAAATTTGGACTTAGGGGTTTTTAAACAATGAATTGTACATTTAGAACAATTGGTTTAATAGTGTTTAGAATGTATGAGTACGGTAAAATTAAAAAGGAGGAGCCACTGTGAGTTCTCTGGAGTCCTCATGTATGGGTACCTGCCACAACATGCCTGTGGGATAAAGCTACTTCAGATCAATTCAATTTAACCTCTTCTGCTAAGGATTTATCTAAAAATCCTTAGTGTTCCAATAGTGTTCAGTATCATATTATTTGTTGCTGGCCCTTTCTTTTGTAATCCACCTTCCTCTGAGCAAATTCAGCCACTGTCAAAATTGTCAGTAAAATTTGCTGAGTTGTTGTGCTTGCTTCCACCTGCTCAAGCAAAAATTCTAAACCATGAAGTCAAAGACTTAATCATGTGTGAAAATCATGAAATCTCAGTTATCTGTAATTCAGTACAACCTTACTTGTATTATAGATCAGGAGGACTAAGACAGCAGGGGAACACAGTCCTCTGTTCTCTGTTGCAGTTGTGCTGTGGTTGTGCAGGGCTGTTCATTGCATATACTGTTTCCTGAAAACCTTTGGGGTTTTTGTTCAGTAAAGGTATTTCCATAGCTGATGGCTGCTGGGCAACAAAATATTTTCTAAGAAATGGAATGGAGGCACCAGTTGCAGAAAAACTTTGTCAGGTTGGGGATACCAGCCAAGTATGTAGTTACACAAAGAATAAATGGTTATAAGTTAGTATAAGCAGTATAATGTTCCTGAGGATCGTGGGAAAGCAAAGAGAACTAATGATACTTTGATGGAAAGAATAGAACTCCTCGTTCTGAAAATATTTTAACTTTGTAGCTATCTTCTCATCAAAAGTGGAGAAAATGGTTGATTTGGGGGGATGCTTTTGTATAAAGTAACTTGAGCATGAAGCAGGTTTCAATAGGTGGCTGTGCAGGTGCACAAGTGGATCCCAACATAAAGATCATCCACTTTGCAATATCAGTGCCTGCTTTCTGTGGTGAGTCTTCTCTGCAGTGTGCAGAAATAATGCTTTAATCTCATGTCCTCATTGTGACATGGTGCACTTTGAGGCATGTTCAATTTTTTTACTTTTTTTTGTTTGTTTTATCAGCTTGTAGCCTTTGTCTTTGCTTAAACTCACAGCCCTTTTTTTTTTCTTCTTTCTTTGCCTAACTAGGATTTTCAAAATAAATGTAGATCCTTTCATATTAGCATTAATAAGTAAGCTGAGCTGATTAAAGTTATTTTTGCCAATATTTTTTAAAGAAAATCATTGTAGAATTTGCAATCTGATTGCTTCTGATGCTGATTGGCAGAAATAGGTCTCTTTCCTGGCTGATGTAGAAGTACAGATGTTACAGAAAGAAATGGCAAATGTAAAATTGTACTGCAGTTTAAAATTTAAAGTTTATATTGATAAAACTTTTAGTGCATTTGAATTTAACATTCATTAATATAACATAAGATAACATAGCATTTCATTTCTTGTGACAGTTCCCTGTTTCTCTAAATACTGTTGGGTACCTGCTACTGACTTGATTAGGCAGACTTGTCTAAATATTGGTAGAACATTCATATCTGTATTTTTTGATAGCTTTTACTAATTTCCATCAGTATTTCAGGTACCATCTCTTATTTTCAGGAGAAGGTAATTGTTGCCCATACACCAATGCTCCACCTGAGCTGTCAGAAAGAAATGTGAAAATAGATGAAAAAATTACAGATAGTTTCTAATAGACTTTGGCCATAGAGGATGAATGGAGCCAAATGATAGTCTGCATTGTTCAATAATTTCTGAATATAAATAGACCCATATTAGCACGTACCGGTGTTATTCAAGTAGATTTACTACTAGATTACATATTTGAAGAATTATTAGAACATGTGTCCTAAGCTTTTAAGATATTGTGGTAGTTTTTAAGAAATCTGAAGTGTTTTGGAACGGCCATCCTCTTTGACTAACTCATATATTAATAAAAAAATTCACATGAATTGAATATAAATATAATTTCTAATGCTCTAGTAAACAAGTACAGTGTTATGTAGAAGAAATTGCAGAGTTCTGAACAGAAAGAAACAGAACCAATCCGAGTTATCAGCCTGTATGTTGTTATACTGAAATGCCGTATCCTGCTACGGTACGGATTGTACACGGCAAGATGTTTTCCAATAATTAAAGTCCTTAGGCTTCTAAAATTCTTAGATCTAAATGTGGTTATTGGTACAGTTATCCATGGTAGGCGATAACTTAAATAGCATATTTTCACTTTCCAGTAGACTTTTAATTTTTGCTTAGCTTATTTAGAAATGGAGTTAAGTGTATTGAGATGTTGTGAATGTCTCTCAGCAAAGTAAGGACTTTGAGTTCCTAAATAATATTTAAAGATAAGATTTGTCTAATTGGGTAAGTTTTTAATTTTATAAGATGGAATAGATATGTCTTGAAATAGGAAACTGAATTTGTTTCATGTGTGTCATTCAAGCCCACTTATTTTGCCATAGAAATACTGTGTTTATGTTTCACACATTGCTAAAAGTATCTGTGATAAATTTATGGTTCTGTAGTATCATGATTTGGTTTAGCTTTTATCACATAGAACCAAAATTTCATTGCCAATTTTTGTATTTAAAGGCTTGTTAATCTGCATTGATTTCTTAGTTTGGTATGGATTTTGAGCTGAAAAATACAGTACATCACTGACTGTTCTATCACCTGACAGCGACTGATAAAGCATCCGTGCAGAAAGTGTCAGAAAAGGTTAATATTTATTGATTTTATGGTGCTACAACCAATGTAGTTTTGCCATCAAAGATGTATGGCCACCAGCAATGGAATTTGTAAAATTGCAGGTTGGAAGCTGGTTTTTATTATAACCTATGCCAGTATTCTGGCCTTAAAAAATGACAGATATTTAATTTCAGACAAAAGGCTTTGGATGTGGAGCTACTGTATACCTGCAATGGGAACTTAGCATTCTAAAATGAAATCCAAGCACAGTGCTTTAAAGCTTAAGGGGGAGCAGGGGAGAACATGCAACCTTGCATTGCAAATGACAATCACATTTAGCCTTTTCATCCACTTAACTATGTGCTATTGATCTGTAAAAGGTGCCCAAGCAAGTGATAGCTGAAATTATGAGCAATAAAGGGCTTGCTTCTTCAAACAAAAAAGTATATAATTAGTAGGAGTGGAGGAGGGGGCAGAGCCTGTGTTTGGTTTTAAAGGCATTTATACAAGATGGACTGAGTGCAACAGCAGTGTTTAAGTGTACACAAGGAGAAATCTGGTTGCCTTGAAGCATAAATCCATGGTCTGGTTGCAGCTTGTGTGTAAAAATTAGGCGTGCACTCCAGCCTTTACATTTATCTCCATCAGGGTCTGCCTGACAAAGACAATCTGTTGGTTTGTCTACATCAACTAGAGAGGAAAATCTTGTGAAGCTTTGGTTCTTCTAAATGCATCTGTAGTTTGCATTTTTATTCTATTTTTCATTTAGCTGACTCTTGCTCTCAACTTTTTCATAACTGATATTTCTAGATGGTTTTCAAGAAGATGGAAGAAGGAAAATTAGTCTACTAAAATGTACATAGACGTGTACAGACCTTACAGAAGCTGTTTTGTAATGAATAGTAGCAGAATCCAGCCCCAGGTTTTAACTAATATTTGTTACAGATTTACCATTTTTACGGTGCAGTTTTACATGCAAATGTTTCTCCCCTACTTTCTTTAAGTCTCGGCATCAGGGACAGCAGTGACAACGGTTTTGGTTTTGCAGAAAACCTAACGATAGTTCAGCAGTAAGAAACTCTTATTCTAACCTGACCAGCAGAATAAATTGCATGGCATACAGTAAACATGCTTTAGATCGTCTCTTCTCTGTACCACATTTTTCTGTTGAGCTTTATACCACCAGTTTGTCTGGGTTCTTTTTCCCCAGACAGCTTACCCATTTTATTGTGCTCATTTAGAGGAAAGAAAAACTGTTTGTCTCCTTGAAAGGCAAGAGAACAGTCAGTGGAAAACTACTTTTATAGCTAAAATACCATTATAATATATGGCAACTAAAATTCTAAAATTGAAAGAGAAGATACAAGAGAAAATCTTAAATCATTTTTTTTAAAGCCACTGACAATTTGAAATATTCCCATGAAGATTTCTATTTTTTGTCTTCCTTTCTTGAGCTTAGTAAAATGTGATTTTTAAAATGATTGTTACAATAACTTGTTTAATTTCAATAACTCAAATAAGATCCATTCCTCATATAACTCCACCTTTTTTATTTTAATGACTGTGTCATTAATCTAACATTTTCCATTTTTATTGTGCTTCATTTTTCCCCCTTTCTGATCACTTTAAATTATGGCTATGAAATGGCACGCATTCAGCAGCAGCGTGCTCTGGCTACATTTTTACATCCCTTTTTACCCCTTTATTCTCACGTTATTGACTTTCAATACAGCCAAGTGCCAGCAACATTGTGGCTGTATGGTGTCCGTAAGTGACTTGTAGGTTACATCTCTGAATGGCAGCTTAGTGACAGAAGGTTTTTCAAACACTTTCTTTCATTTTTTAAACACTAAATATCACTGCTATAAACTATTTGTTATACTATATAGCATTTTCACCCAAAAATTGGTTAATTCCTTAGGGAATGGTTGATATGTTGCATGTTAGCAGGTTTTAACAAATGATTTTGAGCAATTATTGTTTAATTCATAATGTAATCTTCAGTACCCACCAATACACCACTGAATCCATATCTTTATTTTAAATTGAGTAACTATGAGAAGACTGCTTTGTTAAATTCATTAGCATTTATTGAATAAATAAAAGTAATTTATTATGAACTTTGCCCACACAAGTTTGATACAGAACTAAGGGATAAGGAAGAAGAGAGGTATTTCAAGACCACACCAAATGATTACACATGCTAATGTGCCCTCCTTCTGACTATGTGAAATTACAAGAAAAATTAGGCCAGAAATTTCTTGGAATTCAAATTCTGCTTGTACTTACCAGGGTTTTTGATTGACCTCCCCATCCCTGGAAACATTCACGGTCAGGTTGGACAGGACTCTGAGCAACCTCCTTGTTGCAGGAGGGTTGGATTAGATGACCTTTAAAGGTCCCTTACAACTCAAACCATTCTATGATTCTGTGGTACAGCCCAGGAAATGGTCCCTCAGGTTAGGATTAGGATTCCCTAAACACCTGTGAACGTGCACTGTCTGCGTTACCAGCAGCACTGTGTGTCTGCAGCTCCCAAGATAAAGCACAGGACAAAAGGTGTTGTCTGCCTATATTTCATTAAGAAAAAGTCAACATGTGCCAGAAATTATTACATCCTATTTCATATTTGAGTCAGGGTAGAAAACCAAAACATTATTGAAATAACTCTAGCTCTATCTCCAAAAACCATAAAGTAGCAGAGTATTTCCTCAAGTACCAGCAGTGTAGCAATACTTTGGAAATGCACTGGTGATCACCAGTGTTAGTGTCACAGTGTTCTTGCCATTTGTGGATAGAATTTGGTGCAAGGCTGACCGTAGGCACCTGCATGGGAACTCTTCCTGCCCTTGGTACAAATCAGCTCCACTGGGGAACCAATTTCCCCGCGCTAGTGGAATCCAGGCTGTTAAAACCAGAGTGTGTGAGTTACATAACAGCAGTGCTGAGGGGCTGGCCCAGACTAATGGTCCCCAGAGAAGCTAGGGACAGTGTTGCATTAGTGTAGCTGCGCAGTTCCTGCACAGGAGCGCGTTTGCATGTGGCCAGGCCATCGTGCAGCATGGAAGCGAGGGATCTGCTGGCCTCTGCCCTTAGAAGCAATGACTGCTCTGTTGGGAGTGATTTGCTGAAACTTCCAGACTGTTATTTAATTATTAGATGACAGGGAAAAAAAGTAACTTTTCTGTAATGCTGACATTGCAAGAGGTATTTGTGCTGATATGGAGGGGGAGATGGACAGAAGCCTTTTCCAACCCCACGCTGTCCTGCTCACTGCTCAAACACCTCCATGCTCCATATCACATATGCAGGGACATGGGGAGCCCCTCAAAATGGGGCATGAGGATGCCTTGCTGTCGGGTAAATATTGCATCTGCCCTCACAGATCTGTAGGATATTCCACAGTATTTAATTCTTAAGATTTTAATGATTTTCTTTTGTTAATTATATTTCTACTTATCCACTATCTTCCTTCACTGTTTCTTCCTTCATGAAATAATTTATTCAGGCTTTCTTGATCCTTCTTGATAAGGTTATAAATTTCATTGCATTGCTATATTGACTGAAATGTTAGAAAGCAGTTAGCTTTTATTGGGTTTTTTAGTGTAAAATGTGATTTTCTTGTTGTTTTTTAATCTCAGATTTCATCTTTTATTAGAATTTTTAACTATATCATTTTCAGGGTAAGATTTATCCACAGTGTTAAGTACACATTTTAAAATGCTGATTAATTAACCTGTAATTCATTTTAAAAGTTAGGTTTTGGGATTTGATACAACCAGGAATGAAGTGTAATAAGTAAGCATAATTTCTGTTACAGTATTTTTTTTTCTCAAGATACTACTAAGAGTTGCAATATTTATCCCACCCCTTCTTTTTGTTTAAGGAAGGAAAGCCTGGCAAAAATTGCCTGGAGTGTTATGTCAAGACTTTGCCTCATATCCCTTTCATTACTCTCGGGTCTGGGTATTACAGGCAAAAGTGGAAAGGTCCCACTTCTTTGTGGTGTATGTAGGCTAAATCAGAATGTTGTGATAAAAATTTCACTCTGCAGTAATCTTGTGCTATTACATGTGATTGAAGCTGAGATATTAATATTTAAGATCACTGATCAAATAACATAATCTGTAAACACACTTTATATCCTCTTCTCCTCTAGGATTATTTTCTTCTTGGCTTTGTTACAAGAGGAGTTTAGGCAGTTTGGGGTAAATAAACTGTATATTACTTGTGGTAAGTTTAGATTTCTCCTAAGTGCAGCTTTAAAAATATTTGTTGATTTTTGAGTAAATACAAAATCCCATAAGTGTTTAAAACTGTAATTTATGTAACTAATACGTAACTTGCTCAAGTACAACTTTTTCTTCCCAGGTGTTTTATCTGGAAGATTTAATGGCTAAAAATTCAAAAATTTCCTGTAGACATTTAAGCCCAAAGAAAGATCTGTCAGGTTATATATTTTTTAATAACAATTTTTTGGTGGATATACATTGTGTTTTGCAGCAGCAGCTTTTGCATGCTAGTCCAATTCACTATGTGGTACTTAAGAATATTTCCTTCAATTTATATCTAACATTGTTAATGAGACCTTACCACGGTTAAGATGGGAAGTGGATGAGCCAGTTGATGTGTTCTGGTTCCCCTTGTGACATCATCTTTACATCTCTCTACAGTGCAATGCAGTCAAGGCATTAGTGTTATGGGTAACATCTAAATTATTGACAAATCAGGCTAATACGCAAACATAAAATATTTAAACATCACTGGCAGTTTGGGAATTTTGACCAATACAAACAGATTTTATTTTTGCTGCAGGTGAGCAATTCCAGTCAGTGTGCTGAGGTTTCAAATTGTCATTAAAGTTCCTACAGTGGAAGAAGGCTACTGATGAAAGTCTGTTTTATTCCTTTTTGAGTATCACTTGGTACAGATGCTAAAGAGTAGGTTATGTTTTTCAAAGGATGCAATTATTAATTAATGCAATTCATAAACTAATCTTCAGATATTTTTTCCTTGAAATTTCAGTGTGAAGTGGGGGGAAAAAAAAAGAATAGCTATAATAAGCTATATATAATATAATAATTTATATTATGTATAATATAAAAGGCTCTTTCCTATCTGATAGAGCACCTCCCTATCTTAACTGCAAAATGAAAATTAACTTCTTGCCTTTTCAAGATGAATTTACACCATGTCTGTGTGTGCACACATGCCCACATTTAACAAAATCCTGGTCAGTGACAAACTTGATAGAAATCAGGAAGATTATTCTGATATTAAGGGTCTTGAGATAAAAGGTTTGACTTTTATTGGATAAAAGTAGTAGACTTTGACAGCGGAACCTATGAAATTGTTGTTAATCTTTCTTTTAAATTTTTGTTTAGTGTATTTGTGGAGTAGAGAAGCAATATTATGCAATTTAGAAACAATCCAAGTAAGTTCGCTGATCCCTAGCGAGAGAGAGGAAATGAGGTACAGAGCAATTCAAGTCCTTCTATAAGCATGTTACATACATAACTACCTGTTTGAATGTCCAGCTTCCCATTGAAAGTGTGTTGGCCCCTCAGTTCACACACGTGTGGCTGAGGCCCCTTTCAGGATTTGACAGGGAGTCTGTGGAAGGCCCAGCAACCAAAGTCCCAGCCTCTCAAAGGGCTAGTCTTCCTTGAAAATAGGGCATCTTCTTTAAAAATAAAAAATGTATCTATTGTGCTGTAAAAATACATAAATGAATAGTGATATGTGCTGCCTTTATTAATGTGGCAAATGAAAATATAAATGCAGGACAGGGCTCCTTTTCAAAAGAGTAGCAGCACCTTGTGTTAGGAATAAAGTGGGGGAACATGTACAGGAATGTGCACTTGTATTTCAGGGAGAAGAAACCAAGTGTTTTCCTGACTGCTGGCACAGCTTGCTGCCTATAGCAGTAGGCCCTAAGAACGTCTCTGCTGTAATTCTGGTGGCTCTGCTGCTGACCGGCTCTGCTAAGTCTAAAACTCCATTCTGCCAAACTGTGCCATTTCATAGCTAGATTTACTAGTCAGGGATATTAATCTCAAACAGTTGGGGTTTTTTTCAGGATGGTTGTTGGTAAATGCTGCAGCCCTCATCTCAAGGAGATACATGTGCTGGCTGATACAACTCCTGGTAATAGCTCTGAATTTATGGATGATGTAAAGATGTACAGGTGTAGTTCACAGTAGCCACCTGTTTTCTTGTGCTCTGTAGACCACTGTGCAACCACACCCTTTGCCCTAAGCCAGGACCAGAGTGAAGCTTTGCGTAACTTCTGCCACTTCAACCTTGGTACCATAGAACAGCAGTCTGCACAAACGAGAGAGCTTGGATGAGGTTTCTTCATTGTCTGAAATTGCTCAGAAGTACATAGGGCAAATGTAAAATCTGAATACCTCTTAAAACAGGGCCATTTGCTTTGAGCGTTTGGGTAGGAGGAAGGACACAGAGTATTCCAGCAGGTTTTTATCAGCAAGAATCATTAGTTGCAGGTGGCCACAGCTTGAATAGCTCTGAATTCAGCCATGTTATAGTGGGAGACATTTGGCCTTCATCTAGTCCAGGAAAATGGAGAAATTGGTTAGTCCTCATTCCCCATACATACTTCCTCTGCTAGACCAGGCATGAGTTCAGCAGAGCTGACATTTGGCCTCTTCTCCCTTAATTTTAATAGTTGTCTTTGAAAGAAATTGCCGAATTATTAAATGTTTAATATCTCAGCACTTAAAACATACCTTTTTTAAACAGTCATGTATAATATTCTTTTATGTGCAAATGTAGTAAAGTGCACTTATATTTTTCCTTTGTGTTTGATCATTAACAGATATATTGTAACATCAATATATACTATGAGTGATATTTTTAACAAACCTTCTACTGACTTGGTTGTAAACTTGAGAAAAAACATTAGTCTCACCTTAAGGTTTTAATTTCCTTACGTTTAGTATAAAATCAATACTTTAAGAGTGACTAAAATAACAACCAGACAATATTTACTGCTTTTATGCTGAACATTTCATATCAGAAGAATGTAGGAGGAGTGTCTAAGTTATAATTTAAACATTTATAACCATCATTCTAGTTCATCTCAGAAAACTTACTTTATTAGGTCTAGAGGTACAATCTATTCAATTACAGCATTTCTCAGGTAAGTACTCTTGAGTGGTAAGAGGTATTTTCCTAAACATTAGATATAGGCACTTGGATCTAGTGTAGTCCTTCACCATTATGGATCAGGAATAGTTTGTCTGATACCAATAAATTATGATCGGTTTAGAATTGCTGGAAAAAGAATGAATTAATTGTGTCCACTACACTGTCTTCAAAAATAAAGTTCAAAGCATGAATGTGATTGTTTCAGTGTCTGTACATGGATGTATGAGCTACATAAAGGGTGGTTTTTTATAATGTGTCAGATTATTTTGACTTCAGTTTAGCATGAAGCATGTTAAGGTAGTGCCTAATGTAATAGTGACAGAATCCGACCTTTGCATGTGATTTTTTTTTTCTTTTATTTTCTATAATGATAGCAAACACCTGAAGTAAACCTTATATCAGTTGGAAATTATTACTTTTTTATGTCATTTGTCACAGTGTATGAAGTAGAGCTGATTTTAAATCTCTTGTCTCATGATCCATAGTCCTTCTCCTTTGTTCTGTCTTGCTTTGCAAAACGGAGCATAACTAAACATTCAGCAGTGATCAGTAAACCACTTCCTTGTTGAAAAGGTAGATCTACAGAAAAAAAAAAAACAAAACCACAAAACAGTAACTCAAGTTTGGGGCCAGATGGTACAATCATTCTTACACTCACTATACTTCTACATTTGTAAGCACTCTGTAGATTTCATCTATCAGTGGCAAATTCTTGCCCTAAATTATGAAATATCATGTCCAGACTTTAAAAAAAGAAGTGAAGGATTACAACTCTGAGTGCATTTCATTTTTGACCATTCTTGAGGCAGGCCATTCCAGACTGGTCCTGCTTAGTCCTGACTTTTTGTCTCATAACTTCAGGTTATTTTGCTACATGTCCTTGAAAGAATTCCTTTGTCTGCATCATGAATCCTTGCCAAGTCTTTTCTGACTGCACAGGATGCACACAGCACATAGGTATTGTATTGTCATTCACCCAAACAGTACGTCCTCTACAATGACGCTATGTTTTCATTAGTATGGTAAAAATTATTTTTAAATATGGGCTGGCATTGAATTTTATATTTCACTTTTATATACGTAATCAATCTAAACCTGAACATGGATAACCTGTCAGGATTTAGTCATGGAAGGAAGTATTATATCCTGGTTTCTAAAAGCCAGATGAAGCCAAGTGAAAACACAAACTGTTCAGTGTTTGCCTTGATCCAGTGATGATGTTAAGAGAGTTTTATGAAGTAATCAAATATTATTTGTTCAAAAAGAGCAACACTTCGACATAGACAATATCATATGAGCCAAAAAGTTTCTCACTCTTGCAACTACAGGCTGATACCAGAATCACCAGCACCAGCAATTTGTGCCTTTGTTTGGTGATAAATTAAACAGGTCTTCCTGAGCTCACACAGGCATAAAGTAAGGAATTATCTCAGACAGTTGTGAGTCACACTGTGTCTGATTAAGTTAAAGGTATAGGAGATCTAGAAAACTGCTGTGTGTGGCTATTTCAGATATATTATGTTACTGACAGTGCAGCAAAGACAGACATTGTGGCTCTGGCATACAAACACAATGTTGTTTGATCTAAGCAGCAATGCTGAATTAGTCAGAAAAGGCACCAGTGACAAACTTTCAGCTGAATATACAATTACAGAGTTTACCAACAGTTTTAATGTACTTCCCAGGCAGCTGATCTCAGATAGTGTTTTCAATAATCTAAGTCTGCTGAGACTGCTTTAAATGCATTTGTCATTTCAATAAAGACAAAGCCGAGATTCATATTCTGTCTTCTGTATTTTTCTCACACCTGGCATACTGTGATGGTGGCTCTTCTCTTTGCTTTAAATCCCACTATATTTCCAGAGATTCACATTTTTTCAGCTCTGGGAAGTGACTGAGAAACTCTCCAATCAGAGTTAGATAGCAATTATAAATTTCTTTTCGTGACTGATGCATTCATGCTGTTCCAAAATGGAGGAGCATACTGGTCCAGTATGCAGGAGCTGTGCTTGCATCCATTATCTATTCCAGGAAAGTGTTTCTTCTCATCAGATAGGAGTCTAGTGGGTTACAATACTTTCTGTGTTTGGAGAACTCTTAGTAAAGACATTAGAAGCAAGTAACTCCATTGTGATCTACCTTCAACAATATATTAGCTCTATGTGGGACAATGCAATTTGGTTTTTTATTTTGAGATATTATTTCTTATTGTGTGCACTGTCCTGTAGTTTCATCACTGCTAAACATAGGTGAGCTATTTATGATTATTATTATCCAAGTTTTTAAAGACTCTTTGAAAGATCAATTTTGTTAATAATCAGTATTAAATTTGCTTATGCCCCTCAATTGGGACATAAGTGTAACATGGTCCATAAACTTCCTTTAGAGCTTTGTGGATATTTTTATGCCTTGTTGATTAAAGAGTCATTGTATATCATGATTTCTTTTCCTGTATGCATCGTGTTAGTTTCAGTTGCAACATTTTCTTGCAATACACATTACTGTTCTGAACTCAACAAACCTATGTATGGAGTAATTGTATTTTCACTAGGCACATGATTTTTTAAGTTTAAGCATACTGATATTTTAGGTGGTTGAGGTTTTTCTGAGTAAAGCACAATGTATGACACCAGAGTAGTATGGTGGCAGTATCTGCTGGGATAGCCACCCATTCAACTTTCTGCAACATGTTTTCCTGGTTTTAGTTGGAAGTTAGTACTACAGGTATATGTCATGTAATTTCTGTTTCTCTTGAGTGCCTCTTTAATTAATTAGCTTTTTTATGCTGAGTTGTATTGTTGTGTTTTTAATGGGGCAATAAAATGACCAAGTAGATTTTACTATTTTATTATAAAACTTGTTCAGATGAGAAAGTTAGTGTGTGATAAGCCAGGGTAAGAGTTTATAGTATACCAACAGTTCTGCATGAGGACTTAAAGTGAAATAAGTGCTCTGTACAATTTCATCATCTGACTTAGTCCATTAATATTCTCTTGTAATCAGCTCATTAGGGTTGTATGCTTTTCCCCACCAGAACATCTCCTATTAAGCTGAATAAAAATAGAAACCATCTATAGTGGCCTTTGTGCAGTGTTTAGCTTTTCCTCTTGAAGTTACTTAACTTCTACTTGCAGTAGAATTATATTTTTAGCTAAATTAAGTTTGAGATGATTTTTTCCCCACCCCTATCATCCTTCTCATTCCATGAATAAAACAAGTAGAAGTGTTATGAATGTCTTCCCTCTATACATGGAGCAGTTTTTGACAGAGAAAGGATTAGAAGCTTGGTTTTGATTCTTATATTCCCTTGGTGGTACTTGCATGTGCTGTTAAGGACCCTGCCCTGTGGGTGACTGTAACAGAGCTTCCATATTCGCTTCTTGAAACCACAAAGTCCGAAATATTTCTGCAGGATTGGCACTTGTTTACCTAAACAAATTCTAAGTCCTTTGGAAAACACAAGAAAATGCAGAATATGTGACCAAACCCAAAGCCTGGGTACTTTAACTGTGTGTGCCAGAATGGAGACTGACTATTTTGATGTATCCTCAAAATCAATTCTAACTGAGTTAAGGTTACTTGAGAAAGATCATTTCCAGGAATCGGTGACCATAGTTTTACTTCTTGCCCGTACTTCATTTCCACATAATTTTAGGTGCTTTCAGGAAAAAAAAATCATGATATGTTAATATGAGGAGTCTTTTTCAAAGTAACATCTTTCCACCTATAGTAAGAACTTCCTATATATGATTTTCTATTTTATGTATTTTCTGAAGTGAAAAAAAAACCAAAAACAAACCCTTCAGTTTATTTACAGTTCTATTTTTAATAAGTATTATTAATTTAATCTGACAGTCTTTTGCAGTTTTCATTCTGGGTCCACACAAGTTCTATGCTAGTTTCACTATTTCAGTTAGAAGTGTGTTTTTTCTGCACTTCTATTATGGAAACATTCCTTAATGTATATTACATTAAAGTGGTGGAAAGGTTTTTTTTTATAGGTGTGTTCTTTGCTCTAGCAACCAAGTCAGCTGGAAATTCTTAAGACCATACCAACCAGGTCACTATATTAGGATTTTATCACTGTTAAGTCTATAAAACTGGTCTGGTAGCTGTACATTAGAGTGGTTTTGTCCAGTTCTTCTTTTCTTTGTAGTTGTTTTAGCTAAAATCTTAACAGATTCTTATAAGCCAAGAGTTACTCTTGCAGCAGTAGTGAAAACCTGAGTTGCCAGCTGCTATGCACAAGCCTTTGCTCAGCCTTTTAATTTATTTTTTTTAATACTTGTTTTTGTTGATTTCTCTTCTTGAAAAGGATAAGTAATTCAATTTTCCCTTGAAAGATAAGAGCTTGAACAAATAACTACATTTGTTCAATGGTAAAATCTTATTTTCCAAGCAATTTTATTTATCTGTATCATCTACTCAACTAAAAGTATCTACATGTTTGTATCTATGCAAGCCAAGTTTCAGAAAGGCATTTAAAATACCTTTTAGTGTGCATTCATTGATTAAGGAGTATTTGTGTTGTTTAATGCAGCAAAACTGAGCATAACCAGCAACATGTTTAATAAATACAGTAATATTTACAAGGAACTTGTTGGCCCAGTTTCTAAGTAGTCAGGAAGGCCTGGGTCCATGACTTAGTATTTTCCACTGGAGGAGAAATACTTCCAGGATATTACAATACTGATTTAATACTTTATGGAGTATATACAGGTTTTGAACAGGGACATTAGATGGCAAAATCAAACTGCAAAGGATGATGTGCTGTCTGGCCTAGAACAAAAGCCAGGGTGGAATACTGTGTGTTAAAGATCTCTATTGAAAGCTATGCACATACACGTTGCTTCTTCTGTTTTATACCTTTGATCTTTATTATGATGCCAAGAATGAGTCGGTGCCCTTACAGTAGGGTTAGATACTTGTGTAAGTGGCCTACACTTTTAATCCTTCTACGAACAGGTTAAGTTGATTTACTTTTTAATATTCATCTTCCAGTTAAATGGAGTTGCCTACCTTTTGCAGCTGATTATATGCAAGAAAAGTATTCTTTTGATGTAATGTTATACTTGTTTTTGCATTAGCTTATCACAGTTAATCACTTAAAAGCCAGACAGTTAACATATTGTATGCGTAGTTTTAATACTGAGGAGCAATGTTTCCAGTAACTCTCTAGAAATGCTGGAACTGGCATAAATAAAAGCAGGTGTGTTCTTCAGAATACTCAAGCTGTCATAGGTTACATTTGCTACCCATTTTGGTCCATATCCCCAAGTCTGGGCCACAAGTAATAGCAATGTCCCTAATTTTGTTAATAAGACTAAATATTAATCTATGTAGTCTCCAGACGATGAAATTTGCAGAAATATATATGGATGTTTTCAGTAACAGATTCCTAGGAAAACCTGTGTTAAATGCATAATCCAGTAGTTTGTTAATATTTTAGTTCTAAATTTAAAACAAAATTGCATGACATGAAAATGAAGGATAAATATTTTAGTCTTTTCATTTTTTTTTTCTAATGCAATAAGAATTTTGCATTTCCTGTGTTAATTTTTTAAGTACAGGGTAAATTAACTTGACTTTAGTAGCTGCAAAAATAATGTAATACCATGTTCCTCCTATGCTAATATTTAGAACCAGTTAAGCATTTTCATTAGAGTTTGGTATTGTATATTGATTTTTTTTTTTTTCCATATTTTCTTTTTCCTGGAGAGAATTAAACACTTTTGCTTTTCAAACATTGAACTCAGTTGAAATAGGCTTACTGATTTTTATCTAGAGTGTAAAGATTGCGATCAGTTGCTGGGTTGCTGCCATTAATATACATTTAGGTTATGCAGGATTTTGTCTTAATATGATCAGTCTTTATTTATGTAAAGTAGAGTTCTGACACCATTTTACCAATATACATTTAGCAAAGGCAGAATTCTGGATCTGTATTATTAAAATGCATAGAGCAGCTATCATATTCTGGGCTTCTGCTGAAATATGCTTTTAATTGAAGCAGAATTATAGCTATATATTATCAGTGTGAATCTAGTTAAGAGTACAGCGCTGGCTGGAGTGCTTCATTGTTGTACTAGTACGACGGGCTCTGTTTTGTGGGTATGAATTTAAATGCCATCATGTGTCTAGAAGAGGTGCTCAGTGCAGGAAGTGATCAAATAAAGACCTCATTCTGGAAGATGTGCGCTTCCAGTTGACATGACAGTGTTTGTCCTTGAGAAGAAAGGCTAGAGCTGTATATTCAATGACATTTGTATTTGTATTTTAGATAGGCAGTTAGTACTCTGAAAAGGGGGAGCTGCATGCCCATATCTGACTTAACAGTGCCTCAATATAGCAAATAAGTCTGGAGAAATCGTCTTTTAACTTTGCTTTCTAAAAAGTAAAAAAAAAAAAAAAAAAAGGAAGACAGAAAGAGGAGGAAAGTAGTGACTTAAAAAGCAAGCTTCAGCTGATTAAAAACACTTGAGAGAAGCTGGAGTTTTCACCTCTTTCTCCATCTACAGTGCAAAAGCCAGCCACTGTGACTCCCTGTGTTACATTTCATGGTGCTCTTGTCACGGAATGCCTGGCGGTATTTCAGACAAAAGCCCAAATGTGATAAAATGGAATCCATAACTTTACCATTTTATGTGCCATATAGGTCTAAGTAGATGTTCAGTTCTTAGCTATGAATGTCAGTGTTCTTGTACTTAAAGTCTGCAACTAAATTATTAACATTGATTTTAGGAGAGTCAATTGAGACCTTAAATATGTGTGTTAATATTTACACGATAGGAACCTTAGTTTCAGTGCTAATGAGTTTTCACTCATAATACCTGTGTAAAGTGTGTTGGAAAGCAAATGGGAAGTGAACATCTCAAAAAGGGTATTTAAAAGAAGTGTGGAAAAATGTGAAATCATGCTCATGTCAACTGCTTTTCCTGAGGCAAGAAAAGACAGATCTCCAACGCCATCAAAAGGTGGTACCTTTGGAATGAACAGAAAGGTGTGTGGTGTTACACAGTGCAACACTGGACCACTGTCACAAACTATTGCCATTGTGAGTCAGGTTTTAAATATCCTTCACCAGCTGTTTCAGATGATTTAGGAAAGGATGTTACTCTTCTCCTGAAAATCTTCGTGCACATCAAAAATTCAGGTGTTTACAGGAATGTTAGTTAGAAAGGAAGGGCATGTCAGGCAAGTGGCAGACAGTCATTAGAATTTAACTGACTTTCTTTTCTTGACCAAAATGTTTTTTAGCAGTCTTGAAGAAAGTTGGTTTGAGCTTTGTCTGAACTATCTGTTGGAGCCTAGATCTTGAATCAGGTGGAGAGTACTGGTAAGAAATGCTCAAACATACTTCCTTCATTCCTGGTCAGTTGTCATCATCTCTTCTTCTATGCCAAGTGTTTAGCTGAATGTTTTCTAACCAGGCAAGGGTACATTTAATATAGTGTTGTATATTTGCAAAAAAAAATAACCTTCTGCTCACAAGTAGTTGAGGGATTTCAATTATTAGGGACATATTAGTACATAAATATCAATAAATGAGCAAACAGAAATAAAAGTCAATTTTATAACATATTTTTCAAGCACATAAGAGAAATTATGGATGCCAAAGTAGAGAACTGCTTCTCTAGAGGGAATAAAATTTAGCAATGTAAGTCCAGTTGCTTTAACACAGCATAAATTCCAATAGTGCAAGTAGTCTAAAATTATCAACATCAGTGAATACTCTAATGAAACCTTATTTTTCTTGTGTTTCCAAACTGCAAAAACAAGTCTTTGAGGCGTAATAAGATGGTTGCATACAGTATCTGGTTTAATAAGTTATGTTCATATTGGAAATACCGTCTGATATCAATATATTTTGAAAATTTTGTTGTTTAGCTTTTCCTTATCTAGTTAATGTTATTGCCCATGGTGGCTACAGACAGAGACAGAACAGGCTGAAATCATCTATGTTGATGATTTTTAAAGAAAAAGGAAAAAAAAAAAAAAGGATTTCCTCTCTTGTACTACTTAGTGACTCGGTGTTGTCTGGCATAGGGTTGTTTTGTTGACTGATTGCCACTGGATTTTTATTTATGCTTTTTAATTAACAATTACAGTTTAAATACCTTGTATAAATCTATGGTCTGTGAGGGGGGGTGGTTGTTCAACTTCATTATGTTATTTTAGTATGCAGAAACATCACAGTATTAGATTTCACTAGACCCCTGGTTTATGGAGTTCCTTTTTGCCTTTTAGAAGATCGAAAATGATTGCTTCATTTTGGGTTGGTCTTTGTTCCGGTTCCTGTAATTTGACTACAGAAACTCTTCTTCAAGAACAAGAACCTGCAAGCTTTTCCCTTATTTTTTCTTATAAAACATATTGCAGCTAAAGACTGTTTAACTAATGCGGTTTTATGGGTTATAATGAGGGCACTTCAAATCATATTCGCCTTTAATTTCTATAATATTATTGCAACAATAAATAAAGTACTTAATTACCTTTCCAGCATGTCAGGGTCTTTTCTTTTTCCAAATATGCTATAGGAAATAAGCACAATGGATTTAAATTGATCTCTTTTTATACTCATCTGCTCACGTAATTGATTCCCCCATACTGAAACCTATTCTTTCTGTCTGTATACCGAAGATTTCTTTGCAAAGGTCCAGCCCCGGCAGGTTGATTACACACTTGTTACCTGTAATTCAATACAGCAGCGCCCTGTTTACAAAGTCCAGATTTCCTGTGCTGTCAGTTAGGGCAATCAGCACAAAGACCAAGAGCTTTTGGAACTAAATAAACAATGAGAAAAACATTCAGGGCTGCCAGTAACCTTCACAGGTAATTTAACAGGCTTTGACTACACGGCATCAGTTGCTGTAGATGTCTGCAGAGTATGAAATCTGACATTCTCCCTTGCCATGTTCTGCCAATAGGTCCGTGTGTAATCTCTCGCCGAGGTTCGCCGCTGCGCTCAACCAAACTGCCTTTATTATGACGGACGCCCGCACCTGCATTCTGTCACCTACATGCCATGTCATCTTCCAGAAGGATATAGCGAATTATTTAGAATTTCAGGGTTAATGGAATTAGTTGCTCCCTCATCCCTTCTGCCATTCCCCTTCTGGTCAGCATCCTGGCCAGCACTACCTTTTTGAACTCTTCTTAGAAATGTTTAGATAGGAAGGAAGAAAGAAACTGCTTGATCAATCCTGCATAAATTGGACTCTGTTTTTATGGTAAACAGGGAACAGAGGGATCTCTATTTTCTTGATGCCCTTTAAGTATCAGACAGATTATTTTGTTGTCTAAAGCTTTGAGTTTATGTATTTTTAATTTAACTTTTTTTATTTCTGATATATTCTGTGCCTTTCCTGTCGATTCAGATAATGATTAGGAAAGGTATTTTTAAAGACCACTGACATATTAATGCAAAGAAAAAACATCCGTGAGAAGAAAACAGAGACAGGGTTTCATCTGGGTCTGTGTAGGAAAGTTCACATCTTTTACTTCAGTAGTCGGATCTCTCTGCAAGCAGATAAAATTAATGTTACCTATACAAATTTAAAAGTGCATCTGTTAAAAAGAACAAAATCAAGATAGCAAGTGTAATACTTGTGAGTTAGTTATTTATTATTCATATAAACAACCCAAACTATCCAACAAATAAGCATTTTATTGGCTGCCTGCAATGTATTTGGCTCATGGAATCCTTCCTGCCTTCTTTTTTAATTATTCCTGATATATAAATCTGTAGACATCTTGCAAGCTGTTATGAAGAATCTATTTTTTCATAACTGTTGTACAAGTATAAGAACTGAAATTATTTTTAAAATCTCAGAAAATCTATTATTCAGTTACGGTTTAAACAGAAACTGCTTTCCTGTTCTATTTTTAGTTTCACTGATGAATTTCTGAGCGCCCGGTTGTGGTCAGTGTAACAGGAGGTAGCTGAAAGTGTTGTGCAATAGACACTCCCCAACGCTTGATCCACGTCTCTGCCCTGTAATTCTGCCTCAGGGAACGTGCTAGTGCAGCTGTAGATATATGCACATCCATGGCTGAAAACCAAATGTATGTATTTCGTGTTGGTTTAGTTGTTCTAATTATTTGCTGTGTCTGATCTGGCAATGAACATACAGATTTAAATGATATAGATGTGATTTGGGCACAGTGTTGGAGAAGAATTTTTAATGTGGTGATGTGGGCTGTTTGTTTCCTTTTTAATTATATTGTTCTCTGCAAAAGTAGAGGCTGGAACACTGTCAGTCCAGAAGCAGTTTGCTGAAAGCATAAGCAATTCAAGTGAGAAATTCCAAATTCATTTGAGGATCCCTAAATGTTTGGTGGTGTTTCTACAGTCCCAGGGGAGCAGTGAAGAGGATGATGATAACGCTATTTTCATTGTACATTAATGGGGTCAGACACTGTGAGGGTGGTGGTTTTACTAAGAACAAAATAAAGATTTAACTATTCTAAGATTTGTGGGCACAGCAACAATTAAAGCTTCTAGTATCAAAGTGCAAATGTGATTGTAACTAAAACAAGCGGTTTGGTGCAGCATGGTAACCTGTAGGAAGCAGCCGTGTCCTGCATGGGCTAGCTCATGGAAACTTCTGGAATGGACAATGACAGCTCAGTATTTATGATACATTTCATGCTGGTGGATCCATTATAGACTCCGGATGTGTTGCTTTTAATTGTTTCAGCAATGCCACAAGAAAGAGCTTCTGAGTTGGTGTATGGTCCCTCACCAAGTTGTAGCTCAGTTAGACACTTGAACAGTCACTACAGCTTGATTATAATGCATCCGTACTAGGCTGGGCTCATCTCGGATAAACAGTGGAATACCTTTAATGGAGGATAGTGCCTGGAACTCTTTTATTTATTTATCTTACATTATAAAATAATCCCTACTTGACAAGAACTAAGATATTTTTAAGGCTCAGTCAAAAATGTCACCATCAAGGGTAGTTCCATTCATCTCATGCTCTGAAATTACCCTTACCTAGCTGAGACATAAGGTCCCCCTGCTCGTAGCCATTTCACTTGCAGACCTCATTCACTTGCAGACCTTCCACGTCTCTTACAACATCTGAACTAAGCCTAAGTGCCCAAATGCATCTGTATCCCAGAGGATGTTTATAACATGGTTTGTCACAGACTCCTTAGACATCTCTGAGAAGTGTGCCCGCCAAGTGCTTGCTCCATAATTGCTTCTCTTGCATTGTAAGAAAACTAACCCCTTTGGACAGCTAAGGAAACTTGGACAAAAGTATTGGAAGAATGGTGGCTTTTGAATCACAGTAGTAAGCTGTACAGCGATTGCCTTAGCAACTGATAAATTATTCTGCTTTAAGCTTTAGTAGTTCTCTCCTGTCTGGGTTTCTGTGTGTGAATGGGAACTGGATTGAGAGACATAGGCTGAATTATGGTTTTGAAGTGAGAACCAGCCTGGATTGCTAGTCTGTGGTTATTGTTATTAGTGGGTTTGATGGTACAAACAGTAACATCTGCACACAGGTCAGACTCAAGTGGAAGGCTCATATTAAGACTCAGCTTCACTTTGAAGTATGATTATGAAGAAATTACAAATAAGACGATTTGAGTTGGTAGATGTTTCCCACAAACTTTGAATGTGCTTCTTCCTTAGAAGCTCTCCTTGCACGCAAGTTCAAAGTTAATGAAATACTGGCCTAGGGAAGTCTCTTTAGAGTTATGTTTCATTTCCCTAACTATATCTTACATATTTTAAATATTTAGATTGTATTAATTCATATCCTGCTTGTAATTTGACACTTTAAAAATTTTTGTGGAGTTTTATGTGCGCCTTATTCTTCCACAGAACTCTCCCAGTGGGTGGTGCTTCTTAAATTTCAGCAGCAACTATGTTCAACTTAATAAAAAAAAGGGGGGGGCCTTATTAAATGAAAAAGAAAAAATAAATCTGATACTATTTGATATAAAACATTTTAAAAAATTAATTTTGCATTAGGAACTGCAACTACTCCTGACATTATCTATCTTCTGTACTGAAAGGAAAGCCTGAACTATGACGTATCTCAGTAATGAGCATTAAGGATACTCAGATAAGACGCCGTTTACATATTGTTGCTTTCAGAACTAAAACTTTCCACAGCCTGTTCTTAGGTTTGGTTCCAGTTTTCCTTGCTGACTACTTCTCCAGTGCATCTCTCATTTGGCTGATCAAGTGCAGTAATCTAACAGTGAAGAGTGATCAGGAAAGGGAGAGAAAATGCCACTGAATCTTGAACTTCTGCTGCCAGTTTCCCATTCCCCAAATATCATGAAAGCATCTGAAGGGAAATCCCACATGTTCTGCATCTGCATATAAAGTAAGTCAGGATAAAACTGTACACTGTTAGATTTTTCCTGAAAAAAAAAAATGTGGTTAGCATTTGTTAGCTGCAGAATGAGCTATTTTTTTTTCTTTTTTATTTTAATGAATTGCTTCATACCTCTTCACTTCAGGGCAGATTTAATACTGCTGTTGATGCTTTGTTATCTCTGGAGTGTAATGTATTTGTGTTACAGGATAATTGTATTTTACACTTCTTTGTTTAACTTTTGATTCTCAAATTCATCTACCCATATCAGAGGGGAAAACAGAGTGAAGATATTTTAACCGTGTTCTAATCGTTCCTGACTCTTAATTTTTAAACAACATATTAAGCATGTTTTTTTGTCTCTCAACAATATATCAGTTGAATGGGATCAGGCCACAGTTCAAAATAGGATTCTTACAAATCAATTTGATATATTTTTCAAATCCAGAAGACTGTTGTTACTGCCAAAGGAGTTCTAACGTACACATTTTTTTCTGTCACCAGGCGTTTGTTAATTTGTTTGTTTGGTTTTAACTGAATTTGTGATCATGTATTCCGAAGCCAGTTAACTTAGGTTAGTAGGAAACACCAAAAAGAAGTTTCTACACCAAATGGAACAGGGCTTCCATAATGCAAGAAGGCATTAATTGGTAAATTCCCGCTCTAAAATGAAGCGGTTAATAAGCATAAAGCAATACGAGAAACAGCATAGGAGCATTGCACAACTTCAGAAATTATTTAACAAATACTAAGGTACTATTAACTGCAGTATCCTTTACTGGGGTTGTACTAAAAATCAATATACCTACCTAAAGTTAAAGATGACACTTTTGACAGACAGGCAAGAAAATCTAAAAAGTAATGGAGAGAAGATGGGGGAGAAGGCAGCGTTTGCACTAGGTAGACTGTTCTTTAAATGAACTCCAGGGGATCAAGAAGCAACACTTTTTATAAAATGTATTTGTAGGTTTCCTTTGCCATCCACAGGGTCATGTCTTCCTTTTGTTATCTTCTCTCTCTTGCCTATATGCTCTCTTGTGCACACACAGTCTCTCTTAATATTTTTTTCTTCTTCTGTCAAATTCTTTATAAATTCCTTTCTTAATTTTATCAATGACATGAAGAATTCCAGGGGGGAGGGAGGATCATACAAGACCCACAGTATCATAGCATCTAGGCAGATTTTATGATGAAGAAACACAGCTGGAATTTCATCAGAATGTGACAGCAGGACTATCTCCACAGCTAGTTTTATTTATGCTCTGGAATCCTCAAGGTGCTTTTTAGGGGGAAAGAGTGTTGGTTTTTTGGGGGGGTTGGTTTTGTTTTTGTTTGCAGGTGTTATTTTGTTTTGTCTGGGAAATTTAACAAATGGGGAAATCTGTCTAGACTATCATCTCTTCTGAGTTTGTCATTTGTATTTTCTTAAACATCAAAGTGCTGCTTGCCCAAAGTATTCTGATGCAGAGGTAGTGCTCTGTGGATTGTCTGACATGGTTCCATTCTCACCAGCTCTCACATTTAATTGTAAATTGCATGGTAATTAATATTTACCTTAAACACCAGCACCAGAATTTGGGTGATTTTATAATAATCTTCTATTGATTTTCCATTTTTTAAAAAAGAAAACATTCTGTCTTCATTATGATGGAACCATACTTGGTGTGACCCTAGAACTTCTTAGCCTGGGCGCAAGCTTGTATAACTTCATGTCCAAATTCTCAGTGGTTACCAAGTAGTGAGGTGTGTGTACACTGCAGGCAGAGCCTGGCACTGAGCCCAAAGAAATAGTCCTTGTTACTTCCATGCAGAGAAGGCTTAGGGCCTTTGCTGTTCCTCATGCTGATATGGTACTGGGTAGAAGGAGACAGCCATGATGGATTGGGTTTGGCATTATGGTGGCTGGCAGCAGTTGCAAAGTCTCTGGTGGTAGAAGAGGAGGAAGAGAGATTAGTCCTGGGGCCAGGGAAGTCTGGCAATGCAAGGGAAGGGTTGAGGCATGGGAGTGTGTGACCTGATGGAGCATTGCCTTATTTCTCATATGAGGTCCTGCTGGGGAAATAATTTTTCCTGCTGCAGAGGAGAAAAGAGAGAGAAAGTACATAAATTTATAGAGCTTGGTTTTTTGAGTCTTTCTTTCATCTACCCTTTATACATAACAATACTGTTTTAATAAGGTGCGTATTCCCTTTTTTGGCCGGGAAATAGTGTGTTGGTAACCATGCTGTGCATGGCTGCCTCCCTACATGTCACTTCTCCTTTTCTCGGCCAAAAACCTCCTGTCATTTTCAAATCAATTTTACAGGAATAGGTCATTAATGACCATGCCAAATATAAAAGTTGCAGTTTGGATGTTACTTGTAAACATGATAGAAGCCATGCTGGGGAGTGTGTGCAGAAAGCAACTATTAATAATGAGACTGTTGCTTCTGCTGCTTCTGAAACTGCTCTTTATAGAAAAAATAACAAGGTTTGATAACCTGCATGTGTTTATTTCCTTACTGTAGCCTCAAACTGTTGCTGTGTGTGAGGTCTTCTAGGATATAAGAAAAAAAGTTTAATTAATCTTTTCTCCAGTGTTCTTCTACCCTTCAGACCCAACTACTTGCTGAAGGCAGAGCAACCCCTAAGCCAACATAGAGTTGGAAATCTATGTTAGTTCTCTGTATCTCCATCACCTCCACTTCTATGAAAGCAGTGGTATTAGGTGAAGGAATAGCATTAGGTGTATTTGAAAATGTGTTCTTGAAAAGTGCAGCATTTCTGCTCCAACTTGGTCTTACTGTTAGTTGGATCTTAGCTTATATTTGGAATTTAATTGTTCTTCCAGTTTCTTCAGGTTACACAATGGAAAGAAATTGATAGCATATTTAGTGTTTCCTTCCTTTAAAAACAAGCATAGTCTGTCAATGGCATTATATAAAACTCTATGAAACCAAGTTTCAGATGGGTATGTATCAATGTAATGCAAATCCAAGCAGTATTTATTTGCTACAATCAGTGACTGCACCTTATAAAAATAAATGTTTCTTTAAAAATGTAGAGATCAAATTAATGTACCAGATACAGAAATGCAGGGTTCTTTCCTGAACTTTTTATCAAAAAAGTTTGTAAAAGAAAAAATAGCACGTAATGTAAGAGTATGAGCACACTAACAGAAAAATAAGGTTGAGGATGGTTTTTAAGGGCTATAAATCTTTAACTAACTTTTAACATCTTTAACTTACGTAAAATGCCTGAAATATATTTCAACATGGAAGTTGGTTAAATGCTCTGTGTGTGTGTGCCTGTTCTGGAATGCGAGCTCTATAAAAATTCCCTGAAAGCAAAACATTGCAGTTATATCTTTTTAAGACCTTTTTGGTTTTTTTTGGATGTAGGTGTAGTATCACTGTTACAGCATCCAGGGCTTCTTTGGAAGAAGCTACATAGTTAACACTTTTAGAAAGGGATTGCATCATTGAGGCAGTTGTGATGGATTGGTACATACTACAGCAAAAATTACAGCAATAAAACATCTTACGCAAATGACAAGTTGAAACACATACATTTATTTATTTATTTAAATGAATTTAGTACTTATGAAAAGTGCCAGATTGACAGCCATGGGGACTGAATGCCTCTGTTCCGCAGATCAAGTACAGAAAAAAAGTAGTGCAGGATTCTCCTGTGGCTCCACTGATGTCTTAATCTATAGCTACCACCTTTATACATGAGTAGTTCTATTTGCATCCCTATTCACTCTTTAGGCTAAAACTGCCAAAAAGAGTGGCAAATGTGGGGATATTGTAGTGGAAACAGATCAGACAGAACTGACGACTGATATTACAGGGACAGCTCTTGAGTAACCACTGACCTGGGCAAGATTCAAACCAGTGTGATGTATCTCTGAAGGTCTCCACATTCCTTTGCCAAAGTCCCAAAGCAGTTTGTCACCTGGACATAACGTTCCTCTTTGCTCCCTGACTAAATCTAGACAGTGTTAAGCACTGTCCACATACAGTTGCATTTCATTTGCAACTTGAACAGCTGTTCTGAGGATCAATCCCTGATAATTTTTTTTTTATTCAAAGAAAGCAAAATCATTGCCTCTCAAGACCAAGTTTGAAGATGCACCTTGAGAAGGGTTTCTTGAGCTTTGCCTCTTTCTCCCCGTAAATCTTCTCTACCAGTGAGTCTGATTGGAAATAAGTTATACTGCACTTGGCAGAATAAACAATACAATTATATAGGCTTGGGTGCACCAAACTTTGGTTTGACGGTAGCACATCTGCTATCTCTGGAAGCTTACCTTGTCTCTCTGCTGTAGCATCTATGGAGATCTGTCAGAGGCAGCCATTTATGCTTCTAATCTGTGACTCAAATTATGCATATAAAGTAGGCCACCTTAATTATTTCTCTGCAAAACTCAAGTTAAATTATTGTTACCCAAATTCCCCCATATTGATTAGGGACTACGAAGGATAACAGGAGTATCAGCGTATTGCTTCATTGACAAATAGAATTAAAATGTTAAGGACAATAATGCAGAGATGTGCCACTTTGTCACAAGGTCTGTTCCAAGTCACAATGTTGATCTTAGATGAGAAATAGCATATGAATCATTTTCTTTAGTTTTCAGGTTTTATTATGTTTTAAAGCTGTACTGATCGACATAGTTTAATGATCATCTCCCCTTAAAAGGAAGTATGGTTTTTTTGAAGTACTACTGGTTGTTTAAAATGTAAACTTTAAATGGAAAATAGGAAAACTTACTTTCTGGGAGATTTTGTATTTGCATGTGGGCAAAAGAACCTAATTACTGTATTAGTCATAGATTTGATTGAAATGGTAAAAATTCTGATGGGCTGAGAAAAAACCCAAACCAACCAACATTTGAATTCACTGTAGTACCTGATGCTTTTCACTGTTATTATTGTGGTCATGTTAGTGGCTGCTGATGCAACTTGAGCTGGAGAACTGATGTAGCACTGGTATGCAGAACAATATAAGTGCATTTTTGTTACCAAAAGTAGGTAGTCCTATTGTAATACTAGTGGTATTTCCCTCTGCTGTCTAGATGACACAGCTCTTACAGATACATTTAATACTTGCCTAATACCATCATTTTTCAAGTCAGATCTCTGCTCAATATTGAGAAGTGATATATCTTAACTTAGCACGTGTATTAGCTAACAAGTGGCTTTTTGCTGGAGTTAAACTTCTCAGTATATAATTGTGTTTGTGGGAAAGTTACCTGCACTTTGAGTTCTGCTTTGCGGTAACTGTCCTTAAGAGGGTAATAATATGTATCTTTAAGTGAGTGAAATCGAATGGATTGGCAATAGACTCGATCAGAGCTTTCCAACAGCAGCAGCCCAGCTTCAGAAGCTCTGTAATCTTAAAATTTTTAGCTTCTAAAAGCACTATTGTGAATACTTTGTAAAAAGAAAAAAAAAAAGTTAATTCTTCCAAGTAAGTAAAAAAAATTAATAATTTTGGTAAATGATCATGTGGTAATTATTAAACTAATATGTAATTAGCATTTTCTAATGACAATCATAATCTTGACAAATGCTTTCATTCATTTTGTTCTGATCATTAAAGACTTTAAAAGCACTGATTTTTGTTAACTGAGTCCCTTGGCTATTCATCAGTGATGCAATTCAACCTAATACTCCAGTGGGTAGTAATCAGAGAGTTGCCTATTAAGTGAAGGAAATTTTATCATTGTCTTTATGAACATCACTTTTATTTCTTCTCTTACACAGCAGGTAGATAGAAGTGTAAAAGCATCCAACTGATACATATTCATACCTTTTCTAAAATGGTGAATTATGCCAATTTTTGGATGATTTACATGATCGAAATTCAACAAATACTTCAAATACTTTGCCAATAGCATGATCTCTGACATTGTTCAGGTATAATATTTTTTCTGAAAAGCTGAAAAAGAAGTAGATTTCAGTCTCCTCAATATTTGTCTTTGTTATTACTTCTTAAAGATTTGGTTTTCTTCGAGGAGGATGTTGTAGGTTTTTCTGTAGTAAAAGGTGTATTGTCTTTTCTTTAGAAGCAACACAGTTGCTCTTATGAATTCCTGTGGCTAGCAATTACCTATGATATATTGTCCATGAGCTTGGTTCTTTAAATTGGTATTTAATTTACATCAGAGATACTGAATGGGGCGTAGCTAAATGTTCTGCTATGCACAAACAACACATCCTCTAGTCAGCGCGGATATTTGAGTCCCCTCATTTACCCCACTGCTCATCCCAAATCCCTTCCCCTTGTAATTCCTTCTATTTTTGACCTTCTCCATGGCTGAGGTATCTTCTCATCCTTAGCTCTCTGCAGTGGCTCTGCAGCTGCTCAGGTCTCTGTCCTCATTTTCTGAAAGCACACCCAGAATTTGTGGCCCCTCTGCAGCCTTTTTCAAGCATGTTTGTCCTGCAGAGTCTCAATTTATCTTTTTTTTTTTTTTTTTTTCTTTTTTTCTTTGTTTTTTGGCATGAATAACTTTATTTTTATCTATGGTGGAAC
>JANIJG010011815.1:0-21528 GCA_024611175.1 Megaceryle torquata | reverse complement strand
ATCTTTTTTTTTTTTTTTTTTCTCTTTTTTTCTCTGCAGTTGGGATGGAGTTACTTTATATTTACAGAATGTGAAAGATAAAAAAAGAGCATGCAAACAGTATAGCAGTGTAATACATTGTCACCAAAATATATCTGTGTTTGTTTACTTTAGACTTTTGGCGTTTATGCAGAGCCAAGCTGACTTCAAAAATAAAGGACAGATGATCAGAAATGTGGATAAGGACAGTATGTTCCTCTGCTTTATTTAGCATTGAGCATATTAATGGGTGCTCAATAAATGGTAATGATTTTGGAGACATGATGATTGATGTTTCCTGGATCAAAACATAGAGGTTTTGTTTAAGAACAGCCCAGCTGGCAGAGTGATCCTCTTTTGAAACTGTTTGTGATCAAAATATGTCAGATCTGTATCTATAAAATACAGTAGACAAGACTTTTTGTCAGTGGATTGGTTAATTTATTTTAACAGTAAACTATCAACTCTATCTTTGATTATTCGTCCCTCCTGTCACACCATATTCCTATCAGTGAGTTAGTGCTGCTCTTTTCTCTGCTTTCCAGATTTTGTTTCTTTTGTTGTAAACATACTGCTCTTAAAAAAGTGCTATATATTTTTGGCGTGAGAACACAAACAAGGTACGGAAAAGAGAGAGTTACATATTTATTTGCGTACGAAGTTGTACCACGTGCATGCTTCGGACAGCTACTATTGAGGGACAGAAAACAAAACAAACATCTGTCTTCTAAGTAAGCCCTCACTCAGCTGATACCATCCTTCCCAGTCAGAGGACACCTCAGTGTGACTGGTATAACCCAAACTCCAAGATCAGAATATTGAACGTGTCTCTTACTTTGTCATCTCAGCTGACTGACTCTTTCTCTTAAAGCAATGCTTTTGGCTTTTGAGTTAAGAGGAAATGGCTTGCAAATTAAGGGATTCTAAGATACTTAGTACAGACACTTAGGAAAGCCAGTTAAAGCCATCCTTGATATTTCCATGGTTAAGAAATAAGAGGGAATTAAAAAAAGATAGGAGGCAAATTTTCTTTCTTTTCCCTCCCCCCTTTTCTTGAGTCGACCTCCTTCTCCTCCTCTTCTCTCTCCCCCCAGCTCTTTTTTCACCCTTAAGGAAAATAAATCAATTACAGTCTCCTTTCTGACCTTTCAGTTTGTCATGTATATTTTTCTTTGGGTTTTTAATGCTTTTTGGATATCCTCAAGAGGAAAGTAAAATTTCTTAAGGAAAAACTCCCATAGTTGATTACAGTTTTAAAAAAGGGGGATTAATTTCAAATGTTGGGAGCATATTTACCAGATAAAAGTACAAATATTTCTTGTAATTTTTCTTTTGGAAACCTTCTATTTCCAAGTTTGTATGAAAGTGATTTTTTAAACTAAAAAATGAAAATATAAATTGTTATGGAGTCTTAAAAATCTGAGTATCTCCATGGAACAGATATTGTAAATATCCAGAGTTGACATTTCTTATCATATTTGTGTGTAGGAACAGCAACCCTTGAACTAGGGTTATTGACAAAATAGATTGCAACAGCTCCAAAAGAGTGACTTGATTGTCTCTGAATGGATTTAGGCAGCTTTAATTCCTGAATGAATTATACAGTGTACTATAATACTACAAGGAAGAATCCATTAAAGCCATCTGTGTCAAAGGGAATTTTTGTATTACGGAGTAGATTGTAGTATATATGTCACAGCTGCAAGCCTGGGTCGTATGGGGAGATTGTCTGCCCAAACAGAGTTCTCCAACAAGTGTCTGGTTACTGTGAATGCAACAGAATATTGGCATTGCCAGCTCCACATATTGCTGTCTGAGGGGTCTTTTTTCCTCTGGGTGGTCATTGCAGATCTCCGTTACTTGCATTTAAAGTTACTGAATTTCCCTCTTGCCCCTAGAATGGAGTGAAGAAACTGTTCTTACTTAAACATTTGAGTCTAGCAGCTTGGGGCATTGAATGCTCAAATATGAGAGTTAACACAGCTTGTGAAAAGATTCCAGTGGTTGGTAGCACTGTAGTGTTGGATAATATTTCCAGAATGATTCTTCGTGACTGTAACAGCCATTGCTCCTTTCTCTGTCCACTTGGTGTAATGGTGCCTGTGAAGGTAGAGCCAGAATTGTGCTTGCTCCCTACTCACTCCCATCTACTTTTTTAGCAGCTGAGTTGAGGCTCTGATCTTTAAATGACTACTCAGTGAGGGAAAACTTGTTTGCCCTGTAAACATGCCTGTGCACCCCATAAAGAAAAGTGGTTCCTAGTACCAACTATAATGTTAAAATTTTAATATGTGTTGCTTCTTATGAGATGTGGACATTTGAAACAAATGGCATAATTTCTCATAGAGGTGTTGTGATCTTTGGGGGACGGAGCCTCGTGCCAACAACATACCAAACAAGTGCCTGGACCTAGGGCCTGAATATATTTTCTGCTAAAAAATTGGGAAAGAATTATTTTCCCAATGGCCATAAAGCAGCTTTTGATCCATCTTTCTGAAGCTTTGCTGTTCATTGTTGCTGTCTTTTGTTCTGCTTCTGCCTCCTTTTTCCCACACAAGCCTGTTTGATGCTCTGTGGAGCATCTCTGTAGAAGGGGATTTCATAGCACATAGGTTTATGTACCCTGTAAAAACTCCTCACAAATACTGCTCCATCATTACTTAGTAGAAGTACAGCACTTCTGCTGCCATGGTGCTCTTGACTGAAGGCATATGTGGTATATAGGCCCCTGGATAATTCCTTTGTGCTGGAGTAAATTTTACTTAAATTTTTTTACTGGAAACAAGGATAATCACGTTTGCATGTGGCACAGCTACTTTGGCAGCCTCAGCATCTCGGCCATTTTATGCTCTCTCTTTTATTATTTTTATTATTATTACTATAGAAGTTGTCCAAACATACAATCACATGGTACAGTCTATCTGGAAATTTTAATTCTGATGAGAGCAGAGGTGGGAAGAAGGAGGTAGCAAATTGAACGGTTTAGTATTTTAAATTCATCTTTCTAAGTGTTTCAGAGTCCTTCACTGCAAACATGTTGCTGGGAAGTGTAAGTGGTCTCAAAGATACATAACTCAAAACCAGTATTAAGTCAAGTTGATATTTGTATGCCATGGATTTCATTTTAAATCATTCCAAAGCTCAGCGTGCCACTTTAACCTACAATGTGTTTGCGTTAGCTCTGAGACCTTTAACTGCAGTGGCACAAGCAGGTGCCACTTAAATATTGTAAAATATTATTCTCTGACTAGTGCTGCTTTAACCTAGCCTATTTAATATACGCACTGAATATTATACCAAATTCAGCTTTTGAGGAATTTCAAGCTTGTGGCCAGGGACATGGAGTGGAAAGCATTGACTGTTAAATAACACAGAAATTAACTATCCACAAGTTTAGCTCAAGGAACAGATTAATAAATCTGTCAGAAATGCCTCTCCTCCCAAAAATATATTGTAATCTTAACATGTTACTGTAGCCCAGGAAAGACTTGGTGATATCAGCATAAATGATTTTATCTAGTATTTTTCTTTTCAAGATAAATCCAAAGGTGTTAAGATCACATTGGCTTTATGGTTATATTTGATATATGATAATATCATCTATGTCTGCAGAATTTATGATATTAATATGAGGAGAATGGTGGGATTATTATTATGGGTCACACAGTATTACAGATCCCAATAATAGTACACCTAAAAAAAGAAAAACTGTCAGCTGTAGTGTAGTGTCAGCGCCCATCTTTTCAAGCTGTTGTAGTTCACATTAGAAAGAAGGCCATTTTAGCTAGGAGCATAACAATCTCATTGTATTAATCATTTTCTGTGTTTAAGCAATATAAGGATGTCTGCTTTCAATGGTGGAAATAAAATCCTTGAAGGGAACAGTCTGTGAAATAAACTCTGAAGGGACAGTGAGACTGCCTCTCTTTCCTCCCTGTGGCCCAATTAAACGGTGGAAAAGCCACCATAAAAGAAATTAAATTTAAAAAGACAGATTAGCAACAGGAAGGGTGTGGCAGCAGCCAGCGTGCTGTGGCACTTCATTTGCAAGTAACCTGAAGAGCAGTGGTGCTAAGGAGCAACATAGGGAGTTGCTGGTCCTGTTTTTCTGAAAAAGATTTTCAGCAGTGGCAGGGTTCTCTGGTCTTGGTTAGTAATTTCCTTTTGCAATCCTCTGCAGCAGTGTAACACCAAGAGAAAGGAAGGCGTACATCCCCAGATGTACTGTTCCACTGGTAATATTTCATTAATAGAATGTATATGAATAAAGAGTTTATACTAAAGATTTTAAAGATGCTTACATGTGCCTGTACACATCTTCCTGTACAAAAGTATTAGTATTGGACCCAGGCCTTTGCTGGATGATTTGTTTATGTTTTTTTTTTTTTTCAAATTGGTGGGGTTTGTACTGACAAGATCTTTATTGCCCAAAAAACCAATTCAACCATTGATAATCCTTATGAAAATAAAAGAGTTTCAGCTGCTGTGAACTGTTGAACTCCTAAATGGCAAATGATGGACTTACTTGGGTAATAACCTGTGGCTATTCCTGGGTACGACTGATACAATAGAACATGACTGGAAGAGTGCAGACTGTCCAAGAGTTGAAATTATTTTGAAGGTAGAGGATGACTGTAGGAAAATTGCCAAGACTGTTCTGTCTATTGCAGTGAAACGTTCTCCATCTTCACGCCTTTGCTGCTTGGCGTAATTTGTGTTCGTGCCTGGTTTGTGTTTACATTAACCCACTGTTAATGTTGACACTGCTCATGGAACAGTGCCAATGGAAGTGGGTGCCCAAGGTGCTCCTCTCTCTCAGTTGTAGTTCCTCCTTACGTTTAGGAGTCCTTCCCTTCCAGAGCAAAACAGCTGACTCGTTTGGTGGTGGTTTGCATCCAGTGTTATTTTAGTTCAATGCTCATGTGATGTGTTCTTCACATAACAGTGTACTTTATACCCAACCAAGTATACATAAATCCTGGTGCAAACAGTGGGTCTCAGTTTTCTCTCTAAGCCAAGAAGAATACTATAGAGCTTTTTTTTTTTTTTTTTCTCTCCAGAGCAATAATCTTTTAACTCAGTAAAGTTCAAGGCCCTCTTGATATTTAGAGGCATCTGTTTGGGAGTGCAGTGTGAGGATGAGCCATAGCTATGTGTGGCACCACAAAACTTAACCATTACTCATCAAGGAAAATTTCTAAACAAAATTAACAAAAAGCTCTCCAAAAAATTCTCACATTCCAGAGTACCACTGGCTTGATCACTGAGCCCAGGCACTGAGTTGTCAGGTTTGGAGTCAGTTGTCAGCTCCACAGCACCTCCAGCCACCAATGTCAGTTACAGAAGAAGTTACTTTCTCCAAAACTCCCAAACTGGCCAGTGGCGATATCCATAGAAGCAGTCTGACAAATGGCTTTTCCTCCTCAATTCACACATTGTCGCTTCAAGAAAAGTGCTAAAACTGTTTCCAAGTAGGTACTGTGCTTACAGATATTTTCTTTCACAGAGTGCAGACCCCAGAGCCAATGGTTGTTGTGCCAATGCTCATGAGGGGAGAAGGGCAGGAGGTTTCTGTGTCTCCTCACCCTCTCTCTGCATCTTTGGAAGGGAGCTATATTGCTTTATAATCCCAAGTCTCTAAGAAGCATGGAGAGTGCTTCATCCCATGTTATGCAAATATCAGATCACAAACAACAGAGAAATTGAGAAAAACTTGGCCCTGACTCTTCTCTGTAGGCCAGACAGATTACCCAAGCTCACAGATAAAACAGGACACATTGTCTGAGGTATGGTATAGTGAAAAAGTTCCCTTTATGTGCTTTTTGTCATTAGAATTTATGTCTCAAAGACAAGTCTTCCCAGATACTTGCCTACAACATTTAGCCTTGCACTACCTTGAGTAGCATTTGTCTTTCAGACAAACTCCATCCAGTCAGTATTGAACACCACGGCACAGAATGGAGTTTGCAGGTTTAATTCTTAAGGCAGTAAATGTTATGGCAAAAATACTGGGGGGTAGGAATTATTTTCTGTAGGTTTTTTTTAAGAGGAAAAAACTATTAGATATTTTATCTAAGTTAGAGCCATAATACATTCACAATGGTTCTGAAAGCTACCATCTACTTTCACTGTTACTGTATGCTGATTATGTTACTGAATAAATGCAATTAGACAGAATTTTGATGATGATGTGCAGTTATATACTAGGCTTTGGGGAATGAGTAGAGGCTGCTTGGTGATAAGAAATGTAGAAGGTATGACCAAAAAAGCAGTTGCTTCCTTATGGCTAGTTGTATACGTGGCTGTACATGCATTGTGTTAGTATCCATCGCATGAGGTTTTGTGTTAGAACACATGAAACTTGAGTTTTTATGTATGTGCATTGCTTAAAGTTATGTTTGTGAGTTTTGTGCATCCCGAAAGATAGGCGTATTTGGTATGTATTATACTTTTCTGTGCTTTGTTATTGCCAGAAGCTTGAAATCAATACCGCTTTTCCTTTCTGATAATTAAAAGGATGGTTTATCTTTATATGGATCTTTAATTTTAATAAGCTAATAATTCTGATTTGAGCTACTATTATCTTAATAGCTAAGCCTTCTTAAACATTTTTATAGTAATTCCTTTGGATAGTGTTGCCATTTTTTCAGCCTGCATGAATCCTTACTCTACAGTGACGTCTGCTGGAAATGGTAAACTGAAATGTTCAAGGGCATATTTAAGCTTTTCAACTCGGGGCTGCTTGATCCTTTTGCATGAAGTATGTGCTGTACGGAAGAACAACATCACATTTTCCTATTCCCTAAACAAGTGTAGTTTCTGCACTGGACCTGGTAGAGTTTGGGCTTTACCTGGTGACAAACACCTATTTTTTGCCGTGAAACATATTCCAGCAACATAATTCATGACACTTGTTCTATGCTTGTCATGAAAGCTGATATTTAGAAATCATTAAAAACTTGATGACTTGTTAGAAGTCTGAGAAATAAGTGTTTATGCTTTGTACCAGATCCATAGTGAGGTGTTCAGATTCAGATATTCAGCACTTCATATTGTCAATCCTGCCAGTAATTTTTAAATAATTATAGAAGAGTCAATGAAAGAAATCTATACTGTTAATCTGATATTTAGAATTAGGTGATCTTTGCTTTGTATCTAAAAGAAAAGTATAATATTCAAAGTAGACACCAGATATTTTGCACTAGAGGTAGAAAAGGAAAATAATGAGCCCATTTTTAAATGAATTCAAGAAGCAATCTGATTTTAGTTCTTATATTGCCGAGCAAATAAAATAAAAACTATCGTACTTTATTTACTAACCAATGAATTGAATTGTCCGCCTTTTATTACAGATATAAAGCAAAGACTATGAAGAGGCAATCATTTTTGCAGCTATCAGACTTTCAGTAACATATCTCTTGTGGTTTAAATAACAGATAGTTTAAGTGTTTTTCCATTACCTTCATGTAAATGAAAAATGCATAAAATATTTTAACAAGGCAAAGTAATCCAAGGAGATTGTTATTTTGTGTTACAAATTAGGTTATTTCTGTCATAAAATTAAAGGAAAAAAATCAACGCAAGGACATTTCAGCTTAATATCATTTACCAGAAGGAACATGTAACAGATTTAATGAGCTAGCAGGTCACCTGAATCCAGCTGTTTCCGACCAGCTTTATGAAACAGAGAATGCAGCTAACGGTAGGAGGTAAGCATTATTACAAGCTCTCAAGGAGTTACAAAATCGATTTCTGCTTGAATGAATTAATTTAGATTATCAATTTATAACCAGCTACACGAATCCCATCAACTCAACAATTCAGTGAATGATCAGGCTCAGCCCTTGCAAGAGCTTAACAATTAGAGAGCTCTATAGTTACCTCCTGTCCTACAGTGTTGCTAACAAAGTTCCTTAGTTTGACAGAAATAGAGGAAAATGTTTGCTTATGGATGTTGCAGGAGAGAAACGCATCTTGAGTGAGAGAAAAGAGCAGCTATCATAAAGCAACTGCTTTCTTGTGTCTTACCTGCCTGGGAATTCCTCCAAAGGTGACTAAAATGCAGCAATTCTTTTTACTAGAGAAAATAATTAAGCATAGGATGTGAAAACCAGTTCTTACAACTATGACATGCTCTTAATAGTGCTATTAAAAAATGTCTTTGCCTTTTTGCTGAAATGCAGCAAGGTGCTTCCTCTTCCTCCCTGTTCTAGTGCAGTCATTTGAACCTGTGCAAAAGGAACATAAATTGCTGCTCATCAGAATGTTGCTGGTTTACATTTAGTTTGCACAAGTGTTAAATGGCTACTCAGGATGCAAGTCATTGGTGATTCAGGCTGTTCCTGGTTTAATCTTTGACTTATCTCCTTCTTCTAATATTGCAAAATGGTTATGAGTAAAAGGACATTTGCTGTGCATCAGTTACTGCTGTCTCTCTAAGTATAAAATACAGTGGTTAGTCTTTCTTGCCTGTTCAGTCGTTTTTGGCACCATCTTCACTGTCTCAGAAGACAAGAGTGGTGCAGTAAGTACAGCACTTTAATAGCAGCATATGATTTACCACAAGGACGTTAAACTTAAATAAGTAACTGTGTTTATAAATATCTTTTAACAGGAGCTGGGACTCTGGGTTTAGTAATCGGCATCAGTGGTGAAGTATAAAAAGGTGATCAGCTGTTAGGTCATAAAGCCTTACTGTTGCCTGAAAATAATCTCAAATTATTACATTTTAGGGCTGAGAAAAATCAATAGGATTATATTTTCTCCTTCTAAATGTACATTTGCAGTGCAGTGTTCGAAGAGTAATAGGCATGATGGCTTCTGGTAGGGACAAAATGAGTTGTACCTATGTCATGTGGAAAGTATACCACTAAAAAGAGCTCAGGTTCCTGACACTTTTAAACCACTAACAAAAATTGTTAAATATCTCTGTTGCCCTTATACCTTAAGAAAGTGGGGGAGGGGGGGTTAAGTACTAGAAATGCATCTTCTGGACAAAGCTGGATGTGTTCACATGAGCTGCCAGTACTTTTATCTTGATTTGGCTGTGAACAACCTTCTCTAAAAATTCTCCTTGGGCAGATAAAAATTGAAGATCACAATACAAACCTATTGCAGTGGAATAATTAAAAATTATGAGAAAACCTTTTTTGTAGTATTTTCTGTAATGTTACCTCTAATTTGACAATCAGATTATTATCTCGTTCCTCAGTATTTATTATTACTTTAGCAGTATACTATACTAGTACTTACAGAAGTTTGTATTTGTGAGATGGTAGAATTCCAAAGTCTCTGATTTCCTGGGCCAGCCATTATACAGACCTGTTGGAAGCAATAATCTGCCCTATAAACCTCATCATTTACCTATTTATTTTTAATGTCTCTCCAATTTTTTCTTCTTAAAAAGTTTTTCAGGCTACACATAGCTCCTCAAGATCCATAAACTGACCCTGCAGCAGGTTAACTGCACAGGCTCTGTCAGCCCATCGTACAGTAAAGGAACTCATTGGGCATTTTCTTCCTTCCATCTGTACCAACCACAGCAGGTGGTATAGCTATTGGGAAATAAGATTTAATGTATACGTGACACTGATGACAGTGGACCTGTAAGGCATATTTTACATTATAAAGTGCCTTATGCACTTTCCCAACCACCTCCTCAAAAAACAAATTCAGAGGATGGGACAATGCTGCCATTGGATGGACATTTGGGATGTTTGCTTCTGAGGACCCAGAGGCTTTACAAAAGTACCTCTTGGTGCCAGCACTTCTTGCTGTCCTGCATTCAACACTGGGAGCAGTGTACTCATGGCAGCACTGCACTTCTGTCATCTTTGCAGTATGAATTCACCACAAATTTCTATGCTTCTGCCACCACATTATTTCCAATGCCCAGGCCATCTCCTTCAGAGCTATTTGTGGGGCCAGTGTGATCTCTTCTACTATGATGGTTGAGTCTGAGGAAATAGTTAAATAGATCTCCCACTGTGAGCTTTTACTGCAGAAATTCTTCCTCTCAGGTTTGGACAGTTTATCCCTAGAGCATGCTATCATCTGTGGAAGGGCAGATAAAAATTAACAGGAATCGGGGACTCAATGACTTCCCAAATGATAGTCTTTCCTATTCAACAGCTACTGAGCTGAGATGAACATGTAAGTTTACCTTTAAGGGGAGAACCTCCTGCCATGTGCCATGTGAATCTTTCTTCCTCCTTCATGGCTGTAATCAGTCTGTAGGTGAACTGCAGAGCACATCTGTCACAAGGTGAGACCTATTGGCATGTACAGCTTATATAGACGGCCCTTTATTGTCTACGTGTTTTGGTCAAGTAATTGTAGCCATCTGTTCAAATACAGTGAGGTTATTCTGTAATAATGTCATTGCAATGTGGAGAGTTTTAACTAGAGAACAATTTAGGTCTCTTTCAACTCTTGTGAGAAAGGCTCATCTCTAAATGATGTGCGTTATCACTGGTGAGTAGCTCCCAGATGGGGAGAAATGCCCTGGTGACAAGGCAGGAGCTTGTTACAGATGAGGCAGCCTGTATTCCAAACATACAATGTGTGACACATGTGCTAGCTCTGGGGGCCACCATGGGTGTTTCTACATCATGATCCTGGAAAGCAGAGCACTGTATGGGGGGTACCTGAGCACCTGTAGGTAGAGGGACATGATTCTCTCCCTCTGTGCCACTCTCATCGTAATCCACATGGAGCACTGTGTTCAGCTCTGGGGCCCCCAGCATAAGAAATGATTGACCTGCTTGAGCAGGTCCAAAGGAGGGCCACAAAGATGATCAGAGGGCTGGAACACCTACCCTCTGAGGACAGGCTGAAAGATTTGGGGTTGTTCAGTCTGGAGAAGAGAAGCCTCTCAAGAGACTTTATAGCAGCCTTTCAATACTTAATGGGGGCTACAGGAAAGCTGGAGAGGGAATTTTAACAAGGGCATGTGTGATAGGACAATGGGTAATGGCTTTAAACTGAACAAAGGCAGATTTAGAACAGACCTAAGAAAGAAATTCTTTACTGTGAGGCTGGTGAGACACTGGAACAAGTTGCCCAGAGAAACTGCAGCTGCCCAATCCTTGGAAGTCTTTAAGGCCAGGTTGGACGGGGCTTTGAGCAACCTGGTCTAGGGGAAGTTGTTCCTGTCCCTGGCAGGAGGGGTGGAACTAGACCTCTAAGGTCCCTTCCGACCCAGGGACCCAAACCATTCTGCGATTCTTAGTCAACTTCAGCCACAAAAAGATACAGAACTGCTGTCCCAGACAAGATACACTGTGATTTGTGTAGCATTTGAAAAACAGCCAGCGGAAAAACTGATAGAGCAGAAAGAGAAGATGTGACTGAACAAGGTTTGGGGATGTGGCTTTCAGAAAGCTAAGTGCTTTTCTGCGCAGAGTGCTTGGACCCATTAGCAAAAACACTGGTATTTGCTTTAAGACTTCCTGTGGTTTTTTTCAAATAACATAGGTTGTATTAAATAAACACTGTTTCATGAGTTTCCTCTTCCTTATTAGTAAAGTTCATGAGGCTTTAAACTATCTTTCTGGTCAAAAAGGGAAATAATAGCCTTGTTATGTGTGGGATTTCCTTAGCATGGTTTCAGAAAGGTGCAAACATATTCATCACAAGTGATTATTCGTATAATTATGCCAGAGAATGCTGGTAAGCTTTTGGATTTTCTAATTTAGAAAGAGGCCAATGCAATTTTTTTCATTATTTTCATAACTCTAGCTATAATCAACTGTAATTTTTCAAACATATGTTTCCATTTTATTTTATGTTGGCAAAGCCTTTGAATGCAGTCCCTAGTGCTTACCTTAACTACACCTCATAGAGGTTGTAAATACACCTCTCCTCAGCTGCATTGCAGCTAGAGACGGCGTCTGGCAGCAGGCTAGGATGGGCAAATGACCTCAAAATCCTGAGGGCCTATAGCAGCGGTGTTCCACATTATTGATAGTAGCAGAGATATTGACAGTCTGTGCTTGGAAGGAAAATAGGAGTTTGATATGACATATTGTGTGTCTCAGCAAGACTCATAAATAATTTTGACAAGTTTTTGTATGCATGGGAAAGTCCTTGATTCAGCCTCCCATAAAAATAAACTTCTATTATGGAATGTATTTGTCAAGTGGCTGTGTGATGGATGGAGCTGCGTTTACCCCTTGGCAGTTCGATGAGTTTTAGATGCACAGCTTACCAGAGAGGATTTACGGGCAGTACAGAAATAATTATTCAGTATGAAATACATAATTCCTGTACCTGAATTTTCATTTTTTATTATATTTTGTTTCTGTTGCATTTCTGGCCTTTAAGAAAAAAGGCCTTGCCATTTTACTTGGAGCTATTGTATGTCTGTAGTTTCTGTTTGGAGAAACTAATTCAAGTCCTTTCTCAAACTTGGCTTGTATTTTGTTAATTGAATGGCAGCTTTTATTAAATTAGGCAAAAGCAGGAAAATTTAGAGATTAATATTTTTAACAATAAAACCTCTCTTGGAAAGATTTCTTAGGATTCTAGAGGGAGAAATAATTAATAAATCAAATTAAGTGTTGTTTCTTATGCTAGTATTGCCCTCTTTCTCTCTTTTTTATTTAAAAAAAAACCCAACAGGTCATGAGCTCCCATAAAGAAGTGAGACCTTTCTGATACAGAACCCAGATCACTTGGCACATTTGTTGTGCTCTTCTTAAGGCTTCTTCTGCAAGGTTACCCTTCAACTGTTTCTCTTCCTTGCTTTTCTTTACAGTAGTCTTTCTTTTCTGTCAGGGCTGCCTTCGTATTTCCTCTTAGCTCTGTCATTTCTGCCTGTTCATTTCTTATTCCTTTCACTTGTTCTGTTTTTACTCATTAAACTCTTTCTTTAAATGTGCTTTCTCATCCCTTTTCCTACTTGTGTCCTCCTGATGGAATGTTCTCCCTGCTGTTTATAGTTCCTTCAGCCTTTCTCCTTCTTTCTACCTGTTTCTTCTTACCTTTTTCCCTCTTTGTTCTCACCATCTTCTCATATTCTGCTTTATTTTTACACTATTACTTTATGACTTTCTTTACTTTTTAGCCTCTGGCCTCTCTATTATTTACCATTCCTAAGAGTCGTATTTCCTTCCCCTGTTTGCAATCTCTGACCATGACCTTCTGATGGATACCAGTTGTTCAGTGTTTCTAATTGGTAGTCTGCTTGGCTTCCCATGAATAATAGGAAACTTCCCCAAATTGTGAACATGCCACTTTTTTAGTTATTTCAAGGGGGCTGTCCAGTTTTGGATAGTTCCCATATCTGTGGTTGAGAAATTCTACTGTCCTTTCTCCCCAGGAAAAACTGTATAGTACTGAATGTGTTCACAAAGTTTCTGTTGTAAAGGACTCAAAAGAGTAATAATTTTGAAAGTAATTTTTGGGCATAAAGAATGGCACCTAATGAATCATGTTAAGAAATCCCACTCATCATAGGTGGGAAGTATTGTGAATGCAGGAAGTTTAAAGAAATAGCAAGTTGGTTTTAAAAGTAGAATATTTAAGACTTCATACTAGTTACCATAGCCCATAGATTTGGTAGATTAGAATACCTGTTCTTCACTTAAACACACTCAGATATTTGTGTAGAGCAATTTGAATGTAAAAAAGTGCCTGCTCCACAGCCTGTGAAAATAAGACAGAATGTTAATCCTTACAACTAATGCCTGGATTCTAAAACTCAGTCACAATTTGAGCTGCGCTAACTTCAGAGTTACTGGCACCTGGCTCATCTGTTCACATGCAGTTCACATGCTTGGATTTGAGCTGCCTTCCCATCTGCCACTTCCTCTTCAGGAGGGCATGGTCTCCAATGCCTCCTTTGACCTGTCTGCTCCAGGTGAACCTCTCAACCTTCAGCATCTCAGGTGTCACTAGACACTTAGATGTAGGCAGTTGCACCGATACAGGACCATTTGTCCACATGCAAATGAACGTTGCATATTTCTTCTAACATAGTAGGTTTCAGTTTTAGTAGGATCAGAGAATCATCAGTAATCTCATTTGGGCTCTGTTAGTAAAGCTTTGGAGAAGACCTAAATAGCAGGTGCCTGCAATCAGTGAAATCCTCTGTCTGCCAGTCTCCCATACGTGCAATACCATATGGGGCAACCTGTGATTCTGAATCATTATATCCTACAGCAAATTGTCCACAAAAAGCCTCATTTTATTATTTAAATTTTCTTCTAGTCTTGTTGGTTCATGGGAAGATCCTGCCCACCAAAACTCTGTTGCTGCTATTGCTTAGCTAGATAACACTTGCCTGCTACAGCTAATTATGTCACTGCAATAATCTACCAGAGGTGGAAGTCAGGAGGTTGTGAATTGTATTAGCACACATCCATCTGTGTTTATGCTGTGATGTCCTGCATAGACCAGGGTGTCCATGCTGTAGAGCTGGGAGTTAGAACAGTATGCGTTCTCTATATTCCTGTCATGCCTACTGGGTAGAATATCTACTAAAGGGAAGAGAAATTTATAATCAGTTCAATTGGGCCCATAATTGGTAGAATCTCCTGCTTCTTTACAAAGAAATCCCATAAGGCTAGTTTAAATAGTTGGCCAAGTTTATTGAGGTATCACTGTTTGCTCCATGACAGTTGAAGGTCTGTCTGTACTGCCATTATAAACCTCCTTAACAGGAAAGAATTTATGACCTAGCTATTAAAAATATTCTTGGCCTAAATCTTACTTAAGAAATTCTCATCCAGAAAAAAAAAAACCAAAACAAAACACATTTTTATAATGCTTTTCAAAATTCTTTTTCTGCAGTCCATTTATCTGGAATTTTTGTGCTGTAACGGGAAAAGTAATATTTTATGGTTTTACCTGCTTTTCTTTCCCTGAATGTCTTTGGGCGAAAAAGCAATTAACTTTAAATGATGAAGTAAATGTGCACTTAGGGGTTGTTTTTTGTTTTATTTTGGGGAATTTGGGGTTTGAGGGACTGGAGGAGGGAGGAAGACTGCTGCTGCCTGTTAAACTATGTATTTATGAATGTCTTAAAACCCTCTTCTCTTCATCTTCTAATATCTGCTCCCCTCATCCTTCCCAAAACCTACTGCTTCATTTGCAAAATTCTTTTAACATTTTTATGATGCAATCTCATAGAGCTCTATATTAACAGTGTTGTATTAACGTGATGTTTTCTAATAAGTATCAAGCAATTTCTAAATGCACAGTGCTGTGTCAGAGATTTCTATTACCAATATCTTCAGGCAACTTCATTTCAATCCGTGTTGTGCTTCAAGGATCTGTTGAAGTGCACTTCAGTGCACCTGAAAACATCCTGAAAATAGCACAACACGGATTGAAATTGAGGGGCCTGGAAGAAAACTAGAGGGGACAATAACAGCTTAGTAAAAGTCCTATTTCTATCTAGTCTTGCTTTCTTTTTTATACCACCATTAAATATTAAAAGTTGAACAACAGTTAGATACTGTGGCTTCCTATAGTAGTGTGATAGTCTCACTGGAAGAAATAGCATCCACAAATCTGAGAATCAGGATTGTTCATTGTTTATGAACTTAAGTAGTTCTACTCATCCAGTACCCAGATTTCAAAGGGTAAGCTGGAAGTGCTCTTGCTGATTTGTAAGCCACCTACCTGCATATACAAAAAACCCATTACTTTTATCCAACAAAAGCAGAGTATGTTAGTGTATTGAACGGAGATGCATGAAAGGAGTTTCTTAGTGGCTCTGTACTGACTAGCCTTCAGTTTTCATTTACTCTTTCTTTTATGAAGATATAGGGAAGAGTAAAAACTGTGTTATCTGCCTTCTTTCTCTTTCTTCTTGTAGAAAGCAAGACGAGTAGCAATGATGTTTACTTACAAAGAAAGAATAATTTTAAGTGGTTTTCTCTAAGAAAATAAAAGAGTTTGTAGAGGACAACAGATTTATATTCTTGTCAGAAAACAACACGAATGCTTGCTGTAGAACCTGTTTGTATTATTAGACACAAATGAAAAGTAGTAACTTTTAAAATATTTACTTGGTATATAATTTGGTATATATATTCTATGCAAGAACTATTGCTGAGCTGGGTGGCAGTAGGTGCCCTGATAGATAGTTTTGTAGATAAAAGATCATCAGGGTTCAAGTCTGGGATCATTCTGTAGGCCTGTGGGTTTCCTTGTTTCCTTTAAGCTAATATCTGATTTAGTCCCCCTCAGTATAAGGAAATATCTAGCTTGCATGTTTCAGAGGAAAAACACTAAAAAATGAACTATTAGTGTAATCTAATAGTATGATATTTGACTGAATTTCAAGAGAATCTGAAAGACAACTGAGGGAACTGATTGTGCTCACCACAATGAGATGATACCCAGTGATTATAGTTATTTAGCACATACGTATGTGTCTATGTATATGTAATAACATATAACACTATAACAGGTACCAAAATTTAAGAATATAAATGTGGTCAACATTAGCTTGTGACCAAAATATGTAAGAAAAAAAAGGGGATATGTCATTTACTAATATGTACTCAGGACAGAATTTTTTTATTTTTTTTTTTCTTAAGTAGATCTGTTTAAAAGTCGAAGTGCATATAATTTTTTTTATTAAAAGCCTGTTAACATTTTATTACCCTTCCTATATGTTTGGCCAGATTTACCTTATGGAAAGTTCCTTTAGACTATATGGTTATTCCAGTGGCACATGGATAAACTGTCCCTGAAGAATCCTGGTGTGTAAGAGGGGTCTTCACTTTTGCAAGTACCCACATACTGAATTCTTCTGTCTTTCAGTCTAGGACCAAATAGATTACAGTGGAAAGACAACTTTTCACCCAGCTCTTCAGAGTGCCACAGCTTACCTAAAATACTGCAGTTTAAATTACAAAGGTAGATCACTGAGCCTCTGTTTTTTTCCATAGTAAATACAGCAAAAGAGGTAGAGAGAATATGGTCTCCTTTGTTCATGAATGGTTTCAAGTCCTGAATGAAACTGAAGGTGCTAATTTCTTCCGTAGGCAAGAAGCTTTGGGCATTTTTTTTTTTTTTTTCAAATATACCTAGGAAATCTGCATCTAAGTAGTGTAAAAAACAGTGTATTGTAATTTGCACTTCAAGCCACAGGTTATGGCTTGGAGGTTTAAGTATAGTAGGCTTTGTCAGTGTCAGCTGAACAGATTGACTAGTGGAAGTGGTTTGTGAGTGATTTCATTCTTTTCATTCAGGTTCAAATTTAGCTCCACCAGCTACAGCTGGGAGGCAAGAAAAATCATGAAAGTGGCTACACGGAGAAAAAAAATTCTACGTACTAAGAGGGCTACAAAAGTACCTCTGTAAAACTGTGATTGTGTTAGGAATCAGAACCCAAAGCCTGGCTGACAGTTCAACAGATTTTAGTTTCACTGTTGTGTAAACTGTGTAAACTTCAGCTTTGCCTGAAGAGATACAACCTTGAATTTATGGATTCCATAGGGTTTCTTTGCCTTTTGTTGTCCTTCAGCCAAGCTCAGGAAGACCAAACTTGAATTTCTTAATATTATGTCTAAGGTGAAAATCTAGAAAATCACCACAAAAAAAGAAAGAATCTGACTCAAGGAACTTCGTGTACTTTTTTTAGACACCAGACAAAAGAGCAACAAAGCCATAAACTTATTCTTTACCCTGAGGTGCATTTGAGTGTAATGTTATCATTGTTAGACTAAAAAAAACCAACAGGGGTTGCAAAAGTTATTTAGTTTGTTACTTATTTATTTATTTATTTCAAAAAGTTTTTTTAAAGTTACTTAGTTTCTAGCGTAAGCTTTGTGCTGTTGTTTGGGTCTGTAGTTTAATAATACACGTGTAAAGTTTGGCATAGGAATTCCCCACAGTTAAGGATATTTTCCAATTAAGGTTGTGAAAGTAAAGAAAAAGAAGTCATTGACTTCAGTGAGATCTGAAGTGGATCAAAATTCAAATCCTGAGGCAAATGGAACTGAGGAGACTAAATCTGAATTTTAGCGACTAGTAATACTGATTGGAAAAGGCTTTCTTCAAAGCCATGTTTCTTTAGGATAGTTTAGAGTAGTCCAAACCATGAGTTGCATTCTAATGCTGAATTGCATCTTACTCATCCCAGGTCATTCTTTTGATTTAAGAATGGCTAATTCTAAATTACGATACCGCTGGCTGTGAATATCATAATACCCCATTGTGAACTCTGCTTATTGCTGGTTGAAATGGGAAGTCTTCATGGCAGAAGATTTTATTGTGTGCCTTTTCTCTTAATTCCCACCTATGGAGAGACACTAAAGTTTCAACTAACTTTTTTTTTGCCTTTTTCCCCCATGATTTCTTGTTTTCTGCTTTTCAGAAAGCATGATTTATTTATTTGTGTGAGACTATGTGTTACAAAAGGATTACCTTAACTGGTTTTTCTAGTGCAGTTAAAAAAGTCTTATGCTTAAATAGGTGCTAATGTTTTAGCTTTGAAGGTTGCCATGTTTACTGCCACAATAATGAGACAGTCACTCTATTATCTTAAGTTGGTTTTCTGTAGAAAAAAAATTCTTTTTTCCATCATTTTTATAGGGTTCCTATGCAACAGTCTCCATTTTGTGCATTTTCTAACCTCTAATAGTCCAAATACCTGTTCAGTCCTGTATTATAATGTATGAACATGATTACAGATATTTTGTTTACAGGAAGAGTGGGGGGTTTTGTACATGTCATGACTGTTATTAATTATATTTCAATAGAACAAAATTGTATAGAATGCATTTTGCTTCATAAAAGACCTCAGAACTTCATTAGTTTGGAGTCTATGAAGAGGTGAATTTTAATCATTCATCTCTCTGTTTTTTAACCTTTCTTTGCAGTCTCAAATGTGAGTGTATTTTTAACAGTGCATAGTGTATACATGCCAATTTCTAACATCCTGCTGCATCTGAATGACATTTTGGGGCTTTGGGGGTTTTTTTGTTAGGTTTTTGGGGTTTGGGGGGGGTCTGTGGTGTTTTGGTTTGGGTTTGTTTTTTTTTGGGGGGGGGGGGGGGGGTGTGTGTGAACAGAAGATACATATCAAGCTTAACTGTGCAAGAACCAAATTGCTTTATTAGAGCTGGAGGGAAATCAATTCTGGAGACACTAATGTAGAGTGCAAAAGAAATGTGATTTAACTATCTGCTAAAACATGTGGTATACTCCTGCTCAAACAGGAGAGATTAATTTTTTTTTGTCAATGGGAAAAGAAAATGAGGCCATGATTTACTTAGTGAAAGATGTTTGTGCATTATTTTATATTATGCATAACTGACAAAAACAGTTAATAATCAGCACTACATTGACAAGGTAGTCTTCCAGATACTTTCCTGTTAGACCTATTTACTACTTCACCATTTTTATCATTTGTCAAAAAAATATATTTCTGACTGCTCACAGCTCTACATTTCTGAAAGTATTCATGTTTTAACGATGAATTTTTGAACAGATATTGAAACATTATTTAAAAAAAAAAAAAAAAGTGCCAATATTAACACAATGCTGAAAGAGCACTAGTCCTCTCTGAAAAAAAGAAGTCTATTTCCCCTTTTCTACTTTGCAGTTCAAGCTGCTCTGAGGCTAACAAAAGGGTACTTATTGTAATTTTATTAAATTTAAGGTAACAATAAACATTAACTCAGTTTCAAACATGATGTCATGCTGTATGTAGATAGGTTAAAAGAGAATGTAAAACAAATTACCTGGATTGCTTAGGAAACTCTAAATGCCCTAATTTACCCAACCATTTATCAGCAGATCTAATGAAAAGCCTTTTTTTTTTTTCCTCTTGCAATGGATAAAGGTAGCTATTAGTCTCTGAAGTGCACAATTTCACCAGCAAGACAGAACAAAAAGCAGATCTTGGGAGTAAATATCAGCTGGACATTCACATAACAAGGTCCAGAGAGACATATCCAGAAGTTTTCTCTTTTAATCCAACTCTGAATAATGTTGGATGCTGTTCTCTGCTCCTTCGAAGCTCTTCTACTGCCAAAATTACTGCAAGGCTTGCAAGTCCGAGTATATCAGGCCTTTCCCAAGGCACCCCAACACTATCTGAGGCACTGAAACTATGGCAACCAAATAAGAAAGCAGCTTCCATGATTAATAGATGAAGATTCCAGCAACAATGCCTAGCTAGGCCATAATTCAGGAATGTAGGATAAATTAGCATAGAATTAATCTCAATCTACCAATAAAAAGTAGATTTCAAAAGATATCAAGAAAATAATTTTTTTTTTCTGCTAAAAGAAAAATCCAACTGTAGAACTACAAACTGTTCCAATTCTCATTAACATTTCAATGAATGTCTGCCTGGAGTGCAAGTAACGGATAAATGGTGAAGGAACCAACATAGCAAATTTCCAGTCTGACTATTGGAGATCTACATAGGAATACTCATTACACAGAACATCTGAGTGAAGCTGAGCAGACAGAGACAAGAAAGTAGAAATAATGTTTTCTGTAGTCAGAAATATATTTGGACACAGTTTTTTCCCATTGTGTTGAAGATTCATATAAGAGAGTACCCTTTCCATTTGCTGAACTGGAACACCCAACCATATCTATTATATAGTCCACACATTTTCATTACTAGAAAGCCTCATGAGTCTGTCAGGGTCATTGCAAAATTGATGAAAGTTGGGAATACTTTTTTTTTTTTTAAGTGCATAATCAAACTTCCACTATTATTTCCGGTAAAAACACTAGTATCATAGTCTTATCCACTAGATGATCTCAGATTAAGGTGAAAGGGCATAATAATTTTATTTATTTATTTATTTTCCCTTTCACAAACATTAAGTTTTCACTAAAGGCAATTTGCTATAGGGATCCTAAAAGCATAGGAATGCTTTTTTGGCCTATATAACCCTGCAGCAAGCTATGGTTTTAACTGAGAAGAGTAAGGGAGAAGAAGCCAAAGGCTTCTTCCCATACTGAGGCTGGCACACATGCTGCCATGTTGCATAACATGTTGCAATGCTGTGCATCTGCCCATGGAAACTCTTTTAATTTCAGCATTGCATGAATGTTGTAAAACTGTATTTATGTAGAAAGTTCCTCGGTAGCAGTTTTGTCAATAGCTTAAAAGAAAAAAAAAAAAAAGGTATGGGGTAGTCCATGATATGTGAATCTCAAGTATCTTGTATAAATACTCTATATAGAAATGCCTATTATTAACAATACTTTTAAAGGAAAGGTCATCACTGAATGTAGCAAATTACCATATGTCTTCATTCTAGAGATACAGCAACTGGCAGTTCTGTTAATAGCTGGTTTATCTACTTCATTTTATATCTCTATTTCAGCCACTAAAGAAACACTTTAGGGCTTGGGGAAAAATTCCTTTCATACTGAAATGACTGTTCACATAGAAGATACTACACCCCCCCTTTTGGCTGATAAATAACTACAGTTCTTTACTGGGAGGTTTTTAGTGAATTGGGGTTCATTCATGTTAGGGTTTTCTCATTTTCCCCTTCCTTTTTTGAAAGCAGGTTGAGTTTT